>JAXQQM020082750.1:0-183241 GCA_034641835.2 Pinus albicaulis
CCAATCCTCTCACTAGAAAATTTGGCGGAAATTTCGACGGCCAATTCGTCGCTATTCCGACACATAGTCGTCGCAAAAGTGACAGTTCGAGGGCGGGCAAAACGTGGTTTGCCATACCGTCGCAGTTTCGACGCAATTAAAAAGTGTCGCACTATCAACACTTTTTCTGTCGCTTCCAAACAAGCATCACTCTTCCGATGTTTCCCAATCCGTCGCACTTTCGACCTTTGTAAATTGTCGCACTTATGACGAAATGTGGTCCGACATTTTGAACGTCGCTCTTCCGACGTTTGTAAACTGTCACAATTACGACGAAATGTGGTCCGACGTTTTGAACGTCGCTCTTCTGATGTTTGTAAACTGTCGCAAGTCTGACGCAATTTGGTCTGACGTTTTGGACGTCGCTCTTCCGATGGTTGTAAACTGTCACAATTCTGACGAAATGTGGTCCGACGTTTTGGACGTCGCTCTTCCGACGTTTGTAAAATGTCGTAATTCCAACGAAATGTGGTCCGACATTTTGAACGTCGCTCGTCCGACGTTTTTATACTGTCGCTCTTCCGACGTTTTTAATCTGTCGCAATTTCGACGCTTACAAGGCGTCGGTATAGCGACGACGGGTTCAGTTTAAAAAAAAAATGAAACTTTAAAAGAGAAAAACGTTGTTTTGAATATATTATATGAAGTAAAATAGTCCATGAAGTCATTACATTTTCACATCTGAAGATTGGAACCCAAATATCCATCCAGAAAAGTGGAAGTCCCACCCCAGACAGTGATAGAAAAATACCCCATGTCACATACGGCGACTTGATATAAAACCCAGTAACGGTCCACATGGAGATTATCGACAATCTGAGAAAGCATCCAAATATGCCCAAGGCATCTATAAGAAAGTGAAATAGCAGTATGTAGAATAGTAAAGCAACAGATAGAGTACGTACCGGCGTCCATTGTTCCAAATACAAATTAAAGTACCCAAAATCCTTGAACAGAGAAAAACGCTAATCATGTGAGGAGTGTGATATGTCCAAAATATAAAAAGACCATCGGACCATATCAATAAACCAGCAACATAGACCAGCATCGCTAGTTTTGAAGGCAGAGTGATAAACATTAATCATTTTTTTTTTCACAAGAGAAAAAACGTTGTTTTGAATATATTATATGAAGTAAAACAATCCATGAAATCATTACATTTTCACATCTGAAGATTGGAACCCAAATATCCATCCAGAAAAGTGGAAGTCCCACCCCAGACAGTGATAGAAAAATACCCCATGTCACATACGGGGACTTGATATAAAACCCAGTAACGGTCCACATGGAGATTATCGACAATCTGAGAAAGCATCCAAATATGCCCGAGGCATCTATAAGAAAGTGAAATAGCAGTATGTAGAATAGTAAAGCAACAGATAGAGTACCGACGTCCATTGTTCCAAATACAAATTAAAGTACCCAAAATCCTTGAGCAGAGAAAAACGCTAATCATGTGAGGAGTGTGATATGTCCAAAATATAAAAAGACCATCAGACCATATCAATAAACCAGCAACATAGACCAGCATCGCTAGTTTTGAAGACAGAGTGATAAACATTAATCATTTTTTTTTCACAAGAGAAAAAACGTTGTTTTGAATATATTATATGAAGTAAAACAGTCCATGAAGTCATTATATTTTCACATATGAAGATTGGAACCCAAATATCCATCGAGAAAAGTGGAAGTCCCACCCCAGACAATGATAGAAAAATACCCCATGTCACATACAGGGACATGATATAAAACCCAGTAACGGTCCACATGGAGATTATCGACAATCTGAGAAAGCATCCAAATATGCCCGAGGCATCTATAAGAAAGTGAAATAGCAGTATGTAGAATATTAAAGAAACAGATAGAGTACCGACGTCCATTGTTCCAAATACAAATTAAAGTACCCAAAATCCTTGAACAGAGAAAAACGCTAATCATGTGAGGAGTGTGATATGTCCAAAATATAAAAAGACCATCAGACCATATCAATAAACTAGCAACATAGATCAGCATCGCTAGTTTTGAAGGCAGAGTGATAAACATTAATAATTTTTTTTTCACAAGATAAAAAACGTTGTTTTGAATATATTATATGAAGTAAAACAGTCCATGAAGTCATTACATTTTCACATCTAAATATTGGAACCCAAATATCCATCCAGAAAAGTGGAAGTCCCACCCCAGACAGTGATAGAAAAATACCCCATGTCACATACAGGGACTTGATATAAAACCCGGTAACGGTCCACATGGAGATTATCGACAATCTGAGAAAGCATCCAAATATGCCCGAGGCATCTATAAGAAAGTGAAATAGCAGTATGTAGAATAGTAAAGCAACAGATAGAGTACCGACGTCCATTGTTCCAAATATAAATTAAAGTACCCAAAATCCTTGAACAGAGAAAAACGCTAATCATGTGAGGAGTGTGATAACCATCTGCAGAAACCCAGGCTCGCTTGTAAGATCAGGCTCGCTTGATTCCAAAATTGGTAACCATCTGTTGCATTCGAGATGTAAGGTTCAGGCTCGCTTGTTTCCATTAGTAGCCCGCTACAGCATCCACCCTGTTCATAGCAAAAAGGTTCCTGTAGATATACAGAGAAAGAGTATAATACGTAGACCATATAAACATGGCTATGTATTTCAAAAAACAGGTTTAAAATAGAAACAGGGCAACATTTTTTTTTCTAAGTAAAGTTAATCTATTAACAGTGGGAATAAAATTACACCAAAGTCAAAAACATTGCCCAGACTCATGGAAAATTTGTCATCAAAAAATAAAAAAATTAAGAAGACTGCCCTCATATGGGGAAACCAGTCTTGAACGTTTAATTTACAGAATTCAAAAATATTACAAAGGTCTAGCACAGTAAAATAATCTAAAAGTAGCCCAATTAAGTGGGCCTGCTAAGCAAGAAAAACAAATTAACCAAACTACTCCTCCGGTGGTTCCTCCACGATTCGGCACCATCCTTCGGAAGGTCCAGGATCGCTAGGTGCTACCTCCACATGCATGCCACGGCTCCCCTCCTGAAGGCTCGAATGCTGGCCGGCTTTTTCCGAGCTCAGACCCGCCGGACGGGTGCATTCTTCCTCCGTTTGGGCCTCCTCGCGGAAAACCCACAAGACTCGAAGTCAGAATTCATGGCGGTTGAGAGAGAAATTAAAGGGAAAATTGCGTAGCACGCTGGTGGAGAACAATCACAACAGTGGAAACGAGAGCAGGGGAATCCATACGTGGCTAGATCCTTGTTAACCCAACCCCGCCCACTCCTAGTATTTGGATAGCGACCATAATAATCATTGGGATTGGCCGGAAGAAAACTCAATCAAGGGCCAGAGGAGCGCGTAGAGTTGACCCCCTAGTGCCCTCTCGCGCAACACATCCTTTGACGGACGCGAGGTATGGTGCACCACCAGCAAGTAGTAAGTACAAGAGGAGACTAGAGAAGCAGAATTCCAAGAAACAGAGGGAAGACATACAAGGACCACCAAGAGAAATGCGTATATGCACAAGGTCTACGTTAGCCAGTCACCGACCACTTCACCTTCTCGTCATAGTGAGGAGGCAATGTAACCCAAAGAACTGCCTGCTTTGAAAAACCATAGCGAAATGCCATTTTATCGACCTCGACTCGCAGGTAATCGACACGCCATTACACTAATCTTCCGATCATTAATGGAGAGCTCGAAGGCCGATCATATTGGAGCATGCAGACCGCTAACATGAGTGGAGGTCCGATCTAATAATGTTAAAACTTAATGCGATTAGATGTGAAAACCTTGAACTTAATTGAACAACGTTAAAACTTAATGCGATTGATATGAAACACCACATTCATGTCCCATCGCCTTAAATTCCATCGATCGACTGCAGCTCTCGTGAGCAAAAAGTTCCGATTGAGGACACGTGGAAGAAATTTATTGGAGCAGCATCTTTGTTTGGGTCAAGCCACGTTAAAGTGGAAATCTGGACCCGAAAAAGATTAGGCGACTTGATAAGGAAATTCGCGTCACAACTCTCTCCCTCCGTACGCCAGCCCAAATTTGACCCAAAAATATTAGGTGGAATTATTTGGTTTTCGTGTCACAAAATTCACACAACGTCACAGGGTTATTTTGGAACGCGAATTTGGTTTGAATTATGGTTTATCGCCGTTTGAAGTCCGGGCGGGTCTTCGACTTAAGAACAATTTTTTGTTTGATCCCATCTTATAATTCTGTGTTGGTTTTCTTTGATAATACACACATTTATGATAAATCATGGGGATACTACATTAGTAAACATGTGAAAAGTTGAGAGAAATTATTGAGAACAATCACTTTTAGTGTAAAATATCCAAATGTGCTTTTGGGAAATAAGAATTCAAGTATTTGGTTCATATGTTTTAAAGGAAGGAGGAAGTTGGAGCCTCAAAAGATGCAAGCTATTACAAAATGACCTATTCCTAAGAAAATCAGTTCTTAGAAGATTTTTAGACTTACATGATCGCATGATGATAATTATGATAATTTCACAAAACAATCACTAGCTATTTTGAGGGCGAGACACATAACTTCAAATTTGATGAGGATTTTTTTAAGAGATTTATTTCTTTCTTTTGAAATCAAGAAAATATTCTCCCAAACCGAAATATGTGTTCTTGAGATAATTTCTCGAAAAATTATGAAAATGAAAATTAAAAATTTTGCATTCTCCGAAATTCAACTCATACAATTTCCGAAATCCTGTTAGTCTTTATAACTCCCTCCTTCTCCTGGCAAAGAGGAGACTGTACTATCTTTTACTTCGTATACAGGGATGATTATTCTTTCAAACACAAGACAAAAGAAATAGTTTCAAGGCTTAATATTCGGTAATACAACTCCAGCAATCAATATCAAGGCCTAGAAGTAAATAACATACATCATACTTTTATTGATCCTATATCGATTATATGGAGAATATTTTTAGCCCAAATCTCAAAACACGTTTTCTAAGGATTCAAATACATCAAAAGTGGCCTTTATACATCATATCATTTATTATAAAGGCACATGATCATAATATACTCAATTTTGATCACAACAATCAAGTTATCCATTTATTGTTACAAATTTACTTGATTGGCTTCATTGGCATTTTTGTATTACCTCGATTCAACAAGATTTTTAGTAGATTGAGTAGGTAGATGAGTACAATAAGCTCTAATTTTGAGCATTTCTTTTTTTAGTTTTCACTTTCAGCTAGTTTTTCATAAAGTTGGTTTGAAAACTTTTTGTGTGTTGTTTTAGTTTCTGATCAGATTTTTACTTTTGCGAAGACATAAGACATTTACAGTTCACCAAGGTCAATGGATGAGGACAATCTGACTCGCTAGTCTTGACTTTTCACCAAAGAAAGTTTTCATCCCCAAGTGGAGCTGTTAGACTCCTATACCAATAAAGTCATATTTCATGATTGACTGATGGGCTATAAATATGTTCATACCTTTTCTGTTGCAAAGGTTTTCCATATTATCAAAAAAATCAAAAATTTAAAAATGCGAGGTGTATACCCGAAAAGAAAAATCCTAAAGAGTAAAAGAATAAAATGGCCAAAAAGTAAAAGAAAATGAACCCCACCAAAAAAAAGGCCAAGGAAAGTGTGCAAGTCTAAATGCCACTACTTTTTGCTCTTATGTAATAAATAAAATTGTGGAAACTTGTATCCTATGCCACAATTTATGGAATAGTCAAACAGTCTAAGCCATTATTTCATCTTTCAATTTCATGTTTTAGAGATAGAGAATAAAATCTGACCAACCGTTTAATCTCGCGCATAAGCAGATAGGTAGAGTAATAAAAGGAGCTCAATAGCTTAATCTCGAGCCCTTGGATGTAATAAGGTTAGACTTAGATAGATTTCTACGTAAAAGAAAAAGTGTGATATGTGGCTTGCCACTAAGTGGCAACTAATAAAGAAGAAAAATGGCAGAGAAAGTAGTAGGTAGGCAGATGATGTTGCAGTAATTGCATGATGGACAATGACTCTAAATGTGTTAATATTTACTTTCATCACAAAGTGCAAAGGTAGACACTATACTGGAAGAAATTCAGCAAAGCAAAGTCAAAGTTATTAACTTCCTTCTCATCTTCCCCTAAAGATTTCACTAATTTCCCCCTAAGTACTAAGGTATTTGAAAATTAGAGGGGCCTACACCTCTTGACTTTGAGGACCGGACCCTCGGCCCAATAATTGGAAAAGCCTAAGTACTTAGTCATTCTTCATAACATTCACTCATTTAACATCTTTTCCTAAGTAAAATCCCATTTTACTTAGGAAAAATTATGCATTAGTTTTACAAAAAACCTCAAAATCACATTTTATTCCAAGTCTAAGTGATGAAGTGATTATAATGCAATTTGCTTTAAATCTTCATTTTCTTAGTTATATTAATGTATTCGAGTTTACATTGTCCCCTTGTCATATTAACATTGATTTATGTAATAAATCCTTACAAAAATAACCTTTCCTATTATATATAACTCCTTTTATATAATATACCCAAAAACCCATTAATAAATTTTAGCCAAAGTTATTTATTCCCACATGTTTAAATAAAAAACCTAATTTTATGCCCCTTTACAAATATATCGTAATATTAAATTCTACCCCCCTATGGTAATTAGATTAATCGGTTTAATTATCATATAATAAAATTAGGTTTGAAAAAATAATTAAAACATGTTTTATTACTTGCTTCAATACAAAAATAATTCTTCCCTGTATTTTAATCCCCACTCCCTTTCCCAAGGTTAAAACTATAAACCTTTGTAAAAATTCCCAATACCTCCTTAACCGCTATAACCTTGGGTTAAATCATTTCCGATCACTTTCCTCAGATTTTTATAAACAAATTGATTAATCCTCACGATTAATTAACTCCACTAATATTCCCCCAATGAGATTAATTGAATGTTAATTAAGTGTCGGGTCTTCCATATTAAATCCTCGTCACTTCCATCGGCCCCCATTACCGCTCGATCAACCCATATGAGATCAACTATTATTAATGATATCCATAATATCCACGTCTCAACAATAACGCCACGATGGCTCGATCAAGCCAAATAGTGCCATGCCACGCTGGGCCAATCATTCTATGGAATCACTAGCCCTCCACCCAAAACCACTTTTTCCCAAAAAGCTAAGTGATGGAAACCGGCATCTCTGCCTCCCGTGACTCATCCTTCTGCATTCGCGCTCGACGTAATCCATTAAATAAATAGAAAACCCTCGTCACCTTTTGACTTTGTGAATAAAAACACTGCCCGCGTCATTTTCATTATCTCCGTAACTACTGTGTCCTATGCAGAGAATTTCAAAAACAACCGTCAAGCGCTCATCAACTATATTTTGTTGAAGACAATTTCATACTAGTAATCCAGAGTTCGCACGCCATAGCCTGCACTGCTTAACGATCGTTCATCTCCCAAAAAACAGTATTTACACCATTTCCGTTAAAACTCATGGAAATCCTAGCTTTTGTTTTAAATTCCGCACGAAAAGACAGAACATAGTTCAATTTGGTCTTGTTCAATCCCTAGAATTGTAAATTGCATTCCCAAAACTTGTAATTGTGTTTGTTCTTCACAAAACTCAAATTCATTTCTCGAATCCACAAGACCCGCAATGGAGATTAGAATTAGATAGATTTCTACATGTAAAAGAAAGAAAGATAAGGGTTTTCCAGCCTAAGTGCACCCTAATAAAGAAGAAAATGGTAGAGTAAAGTAGGTAGGGTAGGTAGATGATGTTGCAGAATTGCATGTGATGGACAATGACTCTAAAATGTGTTAATATTTGTATTTCATCACAAAGTGCAAGGCGTAAATTTAAGAGGGGAACTAATACAACGTTAAAAAGAAACCAGCACACATCTACACTACTCCTTAGCTACCGTCACACCATCATTAACTATTTTCAGAGAACCATGCTTGCTCTCCAAGACAACATTTTGCCTCTTCGCTCCCAAGGGTGACTCCAACAAGATCGCCAGTTTGTTCACACCGCTCGCAAGAAAATCGACAATGCTTTCGGTATGTGCAATTGAATGCCGCACCATATGCCAAAACAACCTCCATGAAAAATAAAAATAACACATTAAAATCGAATATAAGTGGACAAGGAAATATCCACCGCAAAGGAAGTTTCACGCAAGTGTGTGACCTTCCTTTAAACATAATTTTTCTCTCCACTCCGCAATTTTTCATTATCGAGCTATCCTTGTCGGGCACAACTCCTTTTCCATAGCTCTGTATTAACTACCTTCTTCCCTGTTTCAGACCCCGTAGTCCCTCTTCGCTGAGCGATTAAAGGAAATGGGTGAAAACCCAAAGAGAAGACAATTGTCTCGTCATAATTATCAAACATTGCACCCAACTTCTTTCCCAGTTTCATTGTTACCTCTAATGAGGTAGATGTGGAAATTGTTTTAAGTACCCAGAAGAGGCCATTCTCTTCTCTTATCTCCAATATAGAATTACAAGATCTTCATATTAGTATGAACCTTAAAACATGACTCCTATCATGAAAACCACTTTAAGTTGTAACAGAAAACTAAACAACTATCGAACTTTTTGGCAACTTCTCGAGCATTAAGAGAGAAACAACCAAAGATAAATACAACCACAATCCTCATTTTAATGAGAACGGATCATATATTTGCATTAAGATAATAGAAAGAAATCATGACTATTAAGTCAAAGACAAAACAATCTTTAACCAAGATTCTCGTGGCCTTCAAAGTTGCCATGCTAGAGGTTGCATATTTTTAATTTAATTTCGACTCCTGCCCATCTATGAATGCATCCAATGGGATATCTACATCAAATGCCCTTTATATCCCCAAAAACAAATTCCCTACTACAAGAGCACTAGTATTGATGGATCACCCCACACCATCCCACCCACTAGAAACGGTGAAAAGTGAACCAAGAAAACTTGAAATATCTCAAGATGACTATATGGGTGGTTTTATAAGAATCAACCAACCATTCGTAACATGCTCATCAATCCAAACCATGAGTATTATGTGACGTATTCAAGCAGTAATCGAATCGGATTTCCGAAGCTATGTTAGAGAAACCCTAAACTCACTCAAAATAGGGCAGGAAATGTGGCACCACTGTGAGATTGACATGCCAATTGGTACAAGTGGTATAAAATTGCATGCTCAACAACGAGGTGATAAAGAATGATACAGAGGGAGAAAAATATCGTAAAAGCCCCAAACTGAGAACTGTGCTCATCACTAACCCGAGATCACAACTCTATACGATGTAACCATGGGAAATCGTAAATGGAGAAATCATAGTAACAATAAATTAACCTATGTAACAATAAAGTTGATTCATCCCGGGAGTGGTAATGGGAGAAGTCATAGTGAACAACAGAAACATGTAGAGTTTACAATCAAATAGATGAAAAAACACATACAAAAACCTAGATAATAATCATGAACAAGCTAATATTGAATTATGAACTGTGAAAGGAACTTGCCAAAATGTGAAATTATGAACCCTGGCCGTTTACGCTGCAAATATCCGACATGACCTCTCAAGCTACAAGTTGTAATCGCTCATGATGCAAGAGGATTTGTACCGCATCGCTAAGTTGAATCAAAATCCAATATTATCTATACAATAAATACAAGTAATCGATGTATTGTTTTTTAATCTAAGATTCATTTCATGATAATGTTAGAACATATGTTGAAAATTTCAAAACATACCCGAATAAGCTCCTCTTTTCGTTAAAGAACATTTATTGAGTCGCATGAATTTGGAACAAGCCTCCACATCCAAAAGAGTAGCAACTAAGTCAACAATGACTTTTTTGTTAAAGTTACGCCGATCGGCGAGGAGGTTCTGCTCCAAGATTAAATCGCTCCAATAAATTGCCTCTACTAAACAAAATAACCACGCGAAGGTGGAAGCTCTATGACCCCTTCCCCCGCCCCTCACATCACTCTCAATTCCCCAATACCTAATCTATATTTCATTTTTACTTTCATGAGCATAAAAATATTCAATAACTAATAAAAAAACAATTCAACAAAAGTACGCTAAAGGAAACATTGGAAATTGGTCGTTTGACATAAAAATAGTATGCTATGATAAATGAGTTTTTTATATAACGCAAAAAACGGTTCCAAGTATGGTAACGTTTGTCTTATAATAATACAATATTTTACATTAAATCTTCTTTCTTTTCTTCTTCCCTATTTCAAAGCTCCTAATTACATCATCAATATCATCGTCCTCTCGTTTCAGCCTGTGCCTTCAACCCGCACCGTCGACCTAGTTGCGTAGTCACGATGTCCTGGTCTCATCCGTTGACGGGCACGCCTACAAAACATATAATATTAAATTTTAATTGTCGCTTTTTAAATATCATTGAACTAGTTCTGTAATATTAATAAAAAAATTGCAATGAGATTATTTACCTGGTGCACCCGTTTGTCACCACCTAGCTGCGTAGTCACAATGTCCGGTCTCATCCAGCCACTTGGTATCGCTACAAAAACAACATAATATTAAATTTTAATTGTCAGTTTTTAAATATCATTGAACTAGTTCAATAATAGTAATAAAAAAATTGCAATGAGATTATTTACCTGGTGCACCAGTTGTCGCCGCTGACCTAGTTGTGTAGTCACGATGTCTGGTCTCATCCAGTGACAGGGCATCGCCTACAAAAATAGATAATATTAAATTTTAATTGTCAGTTTTTAAATATTATTGAACTAGTTTGGTAATATTAATAAAAAAAATTGCAATGAGATTATTTACCTGGTGCACCAGTTGTCGCCGTTGGGACTGTTGCCCTGTCTTCCTCTCTGGTGGTAAGATCCTCAAGGGAAACATTCTTTGTCATTTAAACAAAAAACGTTATAAGGACAACCATCAAGGTATAATTAGAAAAAATTATAAGTGGAAATTAATTACCATCACGACCCTCACTAATAGTAGCATTGTCGGCCTGGTCCCCACTACAATGATCAGGTTGCACATGAGGATCATCTACATCTGGCTCTAAAACTGGGTTATTTGCCTTGTCGATAGTGTTTCTCCTCTGATTTAAACAAATTTGTTAGACATTAAATTTATGGACGAAAACAAACATATTGAAAGGTTAATGTTTTACCTTATCAGGCATTCTAGATCTTGGGACCTGCCCCAAGCTTCTGCAACGTTCAACTATGGCTTGATAGCCGAAATGGAAAGTGATATTTTTATCTTCCTCTATAGTTTCTGTTCCGAATTCATCACCCTACATTACATATGAGTGTGTATTTTTAATCATATTTGATAGGATCACAAAAAATTTGGAAGGCGATACAATTAATTATAAGATGTTTAGCTACTTAATTACAATTCTTGCGGCTAATTTCAAGTAGCCGCCCTGGCCTAGCTTGTGATGGCCCTTTTTTTCAATCCTAGCCTTGGTTTCCTTTGAGGTGTCAGGAAACCTAGCATCAAAATATTGAAGTCAGATATGACGTAGCACACTTTTATTTTAGACATAGAGAAAATTAAAGCTATTGAATTAAAGTTGTAATTTACCTTGTGGGTCCAATTGGCATTTTTCCTTCTTTCTTTGCCCTTTTCTCTTTTCCGTCATGGATGAGTGCTCTCCACTCACTCTCTGAAACTGCGAGAGGACGCTCATATCTAGGGTTAAATTGCAATTGCGTCCTATAGGTGTCCCTGGTATATTTCAAATATTTGCCGGCTACCTGAGCCACCGCTTTTCTGTCAAATGTGCCGACCCCAAAAGGGCTTCTAGATAATCTAAAAGTTCTTTTTTCAGGTTGGAATTCTGGGAATTCCACCCTGTACGTATGGTTGGGCCAAAAATTACCAACGCATGGCTCTCCAGAATCCTGTAGAACTCATTGTTTCCTACACAGAATAAAACCAAAAGAAAAAGAAGATATTATCATTAATTTAAAAATATAAATCATGATAAATATGTTTTAGATAAAGTACATGAAATAGTTAAAATATTAAAATTTACCTGGGAGTTGTACATGCTTTATAGGGACACCCTCATCGTTCACCAACAACGTGCCATTAATGGTCCCAGTGGAGCTGACACGTGTAGCTCCAGGAAACGCAATAATGTAGTTGGCCATATCAGCCTCATCATTGCCAACACGTTCAGCGGTTGGCTGGGTGTCTGCTTGGGCAGGGTGTGTTTCTTGCCTGGCACCTAAAGGAGTAGAAGGTGTATAAGAGGGTTGTTGGGCAATCTCTTGCCCTTGTGTCCCACTACCACCAACACCGGATTCAACAAGTGCCAGAAAACGCTACATACAAAAGAAATTTTTGTTAGTTTAGTCAATGTAAAAATTAAAAATCAAACTATCACAATTCATCTCATGCAGAACAAAAAAAATATCCTTTTGACTTTTTATTATTACCTGGTATGTTTTTAGCTGGCTCATAAGTTTTTTTATCCTCTCTTTTGTTTCAGGTGTTTGAGGCGCGTCTATCAAAGTATTAATTTCTGACCTTGCATCTCGTGCCTTTTTTCGCAACAAGAACACTGGAGATAGGGATGAAGAAAGCTCTTCCTCAAAGAGGGAATCATCAGGTGTACCATGGCTAGGTGTCTGCATATTTGAACAAAATTAATATTATTTCAATTATTTAAATAACTAAAATACCTGAAGATAGAGCAATGCTAGCACTTTACATGTTCTTCCGCTGGCCTCTTTCTGCGATCATCCCGTCTCGGGGTTGTTCCTGCACTGCTCTGATCAGTCTGCCACATTGCAATAAAATTATAAATGTAAAAACTTGAAAACAATATCTACCTTGAAAACACAAAATGAAAACTGAAATAATTTCTAATAAGACACCGGAAGACAGAGTTAGAGTTTCAAATATGCCTTGCATTGAATTCAGTCCTAGAAACATGTCATTGCACATTAAGACACCCAAACAAGAGACGAGTTGACAATGAAGACCTTATTGAATATATTGTTGGAGCAACTTCTAGTAAACTTGTTGTGAAGACCTTGAGGATATTTTTGGAGCAACATTGTTGAAGTTGATGGTATATCATTGTTGGAGACAATCTTGAAGGGCCTTGAAGTGAAGCTTTTGGAGCAACTATTGAAAAATCCTTAGAGCATTTAAGTAAGGCACGTTCTATCTTCCATCACCTTTTTCCTTTCAATATCCTTTAAACGATTTTGTTGATATTTAATGTTTGAAATCACGTTATAATTCCTTGATTATATGTGTTTGGGGACTTTCCCTTTGAAATTACCCAAAAATACCCTGGAAATTTTATCTTCAAGATGCATGTCTGACCCTATTGTTCAATATTTTGATTGATAGTAGTAAACATAGAGAGTTAGGGGGCTCTTGACTTGGTTTGTTTGGGCCATTAGATCCCTAACATCTACTAGGGAGAACCCCCCTTGAGTTGGAGGAGAGCTAGCCCGAAGTGAAAAGAGGTTGGTGAGGTGACAATGGGGCTATTGAATTATACATGGTATCACACTTTAGCTTTAGGACTTTATCTTGAGAAGTGCGAGATTTTTCTATATCAATTCTCAAATTGTTTACAACACTATTGTTAAGAACTAATAAGAAGTGATGTTGAGGGGTTTTTGGGTATAAGAAACAATACCATTTAAAAACTAGGGTTCTCAGCCCTTAGCATTCCTTCACCTGGGCCTAGGGGCACACTAGAATAATTTCACACTAAACCAGTAGTAAAAAGGGAAAGCCTTCTTTTTCCATGGGAAATAATTTACCTTTCCTTTTTCAAGATAATCTAAATCATAAAAAATATGAACTATATTGCACACATTCTTGGATAATGTGAAAGTGGAAAAGGAATAACCTACACAAGTGATGCACACATGTACATTTGAACACTAATAGATTTTTGTAGTGGAAATGCAATGCTTGTTTTCATTTAAATGTAGGGTTTTTAAAGCAGGGAGAAATAATGGCTGCCAAATTAATAAGCGTTTCTTTGGGAAAAATTTAAATCTTGTATTGGGTGATGAAGATAATAGAGGTTATTTAATCTTGATTCTTGACATCTAGAGAGAACCCTACAGCCTAACACAATCCAATGGAATTGACCAAAAAAACCCAAATAGAGTCAACCCTACTATAGGAGGAAGGGCCTACAGTAAGAACTTAACATTTTGCAAGAGTTGAGGGTGAATGCTGTTTTGCAAGAGCTGAGGGCGAATGCAGGGTGAATGTTGTTCTGCAAGAGCTGAGGGAGAATGCTGTTTTGCAAGAGCTCAGGGCGAATGCTGAGGGCGAATGCTGTTCTGCAAGAGCTGAGAGCGAGTGCTGAGGGTGAATGTTGTTCTGCAAGAGTGGAGGGTGAATGCGCGAGTGATATCAGACGTTAATGTAGCACACATGTACATTTGAACACTAATATATTTTTGTAGTGTAAATGCAATGCTTGTTTTCATTTAAATGTAGGGTTTTTAAAGCAGGGAGAAATAATGGCTGCCAAATTAATAAGCGTTTCTTTGGGAAAAATTTAAATCTTGTATTGGGTGATAAAGATAATAGAGGGTATTGAATCTTGATTCTTGACATCTAGAGAGAACCCTACAGCCTAACACAATCCAATGGAATTGACCAAAAAAACCCAAATATAGTCAACCCTACTATAGGAGGAAGGGCCTGCAGTAAGAACTTACCATTTTGCAAGAGCTGAGGGTGAATGCTGTTCTGCAAGAGCTGAGGGTGAACGCTGAGGGCGAATGCTGAGGGAAAATGCTATTTTGCAAGAGCTGAGGGCGAATGATGAGGGAGAATGATGTTCTGCAAGAGCGGAGGGCGAATGCGTGCGTGATATCAGACGTTAATGTAGCTATTGCGACGGATACGAAACAATAAAATCATTTTTATGTAGTGCGCATATAAGTTTCGTATTTTATGTAGCGCGCATATAAGTGTCGTTATACCGACGGCGGAAAAAGCGTCACTATTGCGACGGGTGCCTCCAAACGTCGCAATACCGACACTTAGAAAAGTGTCGCACTTGCAACATTTGGCAGTCGTCGCAATAGCGACGCTTTGGGCCATAGTGTTGCAATTGCGACGTCTTCCTCCAAATGTCGCAATTGTGACACTTTTCTAAGTGTCGGTATTGCGACACTTTTCTATAAACGTCGGTATAGCGACGGTTTCGGGCAGGATGGAAAAGATTTGGGAAAATTTCTGACATTTGGTCAAAAGCGTCGAAATTTCCGCCAAATGTAGTACACTTAAAACCCGAGAAGCAATTATGATGTGGAATCTATGATTGCTTAAAAAGGAAAGGAACTATTAATTTGATGGTTAATAATAAGAAATCAAAACCTCTTCAAAGATATGAAGAGATTCATTTGCCATGTTTTCATACACTCCTCTTATAAAAGAAAGGATGGAAGTTTTTGTAAGGGAGAGAGGAACATGAGAAAAAGAGAGTGAATTGTTTTAGCTTCAGGAAGAAGAAGTGATTACTCTCATTGAAGATCATTCCAAATATGTGGTGTAGATTTTTTATTTGCAGGTACATGAAGGAGGAGAGTTCATCCTTTCTTGTAAATCTTCAGCATTGAAGTACGTTGTTTTCAGCGTGATCTACTTCAATTTTTTAAAATCCATTTAGCCACCATATAGCTCAAGGTCTTAAAGCTTCATATTCTCAGATTAAGTGTGCATTTTATCCTCATCTGTATTCAGTTAGCCTTTTCAGGAGATGATCCTTTTTTTCAAACATCAGTAGTGTTTCTTCACACTCTTCAACTGATGATTCTTTGTAGTATTATTCTCTTGGCTTAAAGAATACAGTAGACACACATTTCTGAGGCGGACCCGGAGATGTTGTCTAGGAGGGACGAACTCCGTCAAAAAAATTTATCTGTTTTATAGTATTATTTACATGCATCATGTGTATTTATTAAGTCATAACATAAACATATTTATACTTAAAACCATTTGATGCTAACAATTAATTTTGTTTAAAAGTAACTGTTCAGTAAAATACTTACCATTCACATATTGTATAAGAGCTAGAAAAGATCTTGTCAATTCTGCATTTTCAGATCAAGTGGTATCAGAGAAGTCTAGCTCTTTTCAGGTACAAGATGAGCAAAAACTCACGACAGCAGCTAAGGTTGAAAGAACTCGAGGAGTTCAATCAGCAATATCAGTAAGAGAATTATGCATTGTGGAGGATGGTGCAAGCACTAGAGAGTGATAAGAAAATCCTGCAATATGAACTTGAAGTTCCGAGGAAGAATAAAAGAGGAAAAAATCCTCTCATTGAAGATACAACTTCTAATGGAAAGAAGCCCACACTCTCTCTTCAACAGGAAGATAAAAGTAGTTCTTCCATTTCATCCTCACCGAAGTCATCAAGGGAAGCCATTGTATCTTTTCCCTCACTGGCTGAGGAAAATCTTGACTCACTGAAATCACCGAAAAGTGATTCAGAGTCTGATGAAGTTTCAAGTTAGAAACCAAGTGCGGTTCCTGAAAGAAAAGGCTTATCCATGATTAAAGCCATGGGATACGAATAAGGTGAAGGCTTGAGAAAATATGGACAAGGGAGACTTCTACCCATCACAGTACAAGAAATACCTAAGCATCTAGGTCTAGGATATGATTTGATGCAGTGTGACTACTGCGGAAAGCTTGGCCACATCTCTGACCAATGTTGGTCTATGAATCCTGAACTTTTGCCAAAGAAGCTCCAAGATAAAAAGGGTAAGAAAAAACAATCCTCTAGCAGTAAAGATTCTGATAGTGACTTCTTTTATCAAAATTAGGTAATAGATACTGTTAAGAGAATATATTTATGTATGTTTTGTAGTAGTCCTTGGCATTATGTAGAGAAATGTTGGAAACATAAGGCCTATAGCAAGAAAATTGGAGCTACTAAAAGTCAGTCGTTAGAAGATGACAAGACACTTCAGGTAAAGAAGTGATCAGGAGAAATTGTGCTTCGATCTACTAAAGAAGAACACTACTTAGAAAACTCAACAAGTACAAAGGAGAAAGTTTGTCGACACTACAAATTGTCAAGGCATGCCAAAGACAACTGTCCAATCCTTCCAAGAGAAACAACATCGATGTTGAGGTATAAAAGGTGTCTTTTTAACTCCTATTTATCCTACATTAATTATCAATCCAGGTATGACTTTTTATCTCAAGAGTGTACTCAGTCTGAGGCGGAAATTTAATCTAAGAGTAATGCTCTCCAATTTGCAGTATAGTGTTTCAAATACAAGAGTAAACGGATGCTTGAAAATGAAATCTAATTTCAATGACATGAAACTTAAAGCTCTAAAATCCAATCACTCACTCGGAAATCATCAGTCAAGGATGTAGTAGTAATAACTCCTTCCTCTGTCAACTGATGTAAATGGAATCAAGAATAAACAAGATCCTCAATCTGAGAACCTAGACAATAATAGCCAATGTCCTTTACAGTTGATGATCTTACACTCCACAATAAAGCAACTAATTGGAAATGGTGACTGAGTTAAATCAATAATGCTTCTAATGTAAATAGAATAAACACGCTCTCTGCAATAAAATTCTAAAGAAAAACAAATACTTATAGGAAAGGAATAAATAGTAAAGCTAGTTATCAGAAATGAACAACAAAGCTATTTAATGGAAATGAAAAGAAAATTCTGAACAACAAAGCTTTATATCTGAGAAGAATAACAATACAATTTACAGAGGAATAAATAATCTTGTTATGTTGGAAGGGACTAGCAACACAATTCACTCACAACTGATGCAACAAACCGATTTCATAAAACATTGAAACAGTAAGCTATAAAACATGGAAACTGTGAATTAATGTGACTAAAGGAAATGAGAACTAAAGAAAACCATCACACGACTGGAATTATAAAGTAATGGTATAGATAGAAAGTGGATCCACCAGGGTCGGGCCCTTAGCCACTAGTGAAGCATTGCCGAACTACTCTAGTATCAAATAATGGAACGACAACCAGATTATATATTAATCATATGTAACAGAGTTTACAAGAAATTGCACTCTGTTTTAACCAACGAGAGTCGATGAGAAATCGTGAAAATACAACAGGAAATCTGAATAATCATAATACATCTTTTCATTTCTACAAGCACTATCCTTTTATAACAGCCAGTAGACGAAACAAGAAATATAGATAAGCTTTGAGCAACGATCACTCAGGATCGAGAGATCCTGAGGGATTCACTCTATCTTCTATCTTCAGTTATCGTGTTGTCTTCTTGCGTTGATGTCGAACTGTTCCTTTCTTTTCTTTGACTGTGCACTCTGATCTCGACCTTCTTGTCTGGATATGGCCTTTTGTTGAAGGGACAATAGTTATTTCTGCTTTTTCTTTTTCTCCTGAATGGTGGCTTCCCACTTCATCTATTTTTTGCATATAAGAAAAGACAATATTCAATCAATTTGTAAAAATCACTAATCTCCTTAATTCTATTATAATTCTTCAATATATTACCATTCTAGAATATAAAGGATTTATGATTAAAGGAAAAATATAAAGAAATACATGGCAAATTCATAGCTTTTCCAATGCTCAACACACCCCCCCGCTTACCCTTTTTCATGTCCTCATGAAAACCATAGTTTACATGTAAAGAATTTAGAGAATAGGCTGGAGAGGGTTTTTCATTATGTCGTCTAAAACCATGATTTTCAGCTAAAAATTCAAAAATATGCCCTGTCTGCCCTTCAGGTAATTCATATTTGGCCTTATAGTCTGCTGCAGGATACCAGATAATAGGGCTTCGAAATCTACAACCTAACCAATACGAGCCTTCCCTCAAGATGAGGTTACTGTTAGTGTCAGCCTTTGCAGCCTTCCTCCAGTGATCAAACATGCTCTTACAAAGTGATTTTAAGGTGTCAAGGTCAAATTTTGTCATTTCAGTGAGTCTTCAAGTAAAATTTGGTCACTAGGTATTAGGTCTAGGGTTTGTTTTCACTCTTTTCAAAGTTGTCCAAATGTCGGTCCTTGTCACCATTCGGATGAGTGTACCATCATTCATAAGGTTTTCATCATCATTTCAAGTTCCACTGGGTCATTTTACACCTTGTTCATGCTTCAGTTGTGCCTAGGTAAGGTTCATTTCCCTCTCTTAGGGTTTTGGAGGTAATTTATCTTGGATGGTCAAATAATCAACAAAAATTGTATCTTGATGTTCATAGACCTTTCCCCTATCCTTAATTTACCTTATTAAACACTTCCCATCACTGAGATCCCCCAAATTCCTCATTTTCGCACAAACCCTAATTTCTTGCTACAACTTGGCAATTTTCTAGGCTAGGCCTGTGTTTGGCACTTTTGGACCCCTTCCCCTCACTCAATATTTGAAATTCCCCTTTCCCCTGCTTCCTAACATACCTCCCTCCTTCAAAAAATTTTCTCAATAATTTATAAGCCCTTTATCCCCTTCATTTCACTTCATTTCAACAAATCCCTTGTTCCACACATCGGGATAGGTTTTACTTAAATGATGTTTCTGAGCAATAAAAGATGAATTTGGAAAAACTGAGAGAGGTTTTTGTCCAAAATAGGCTAAGGAAGAAACACTTCCTTCACTTTTTACACAGGTGTCATTTTTTTAGATAAATTTCAAATATACAGTCGCCTCAGGAGAATTGATGCACCTCTGAAGTGACCTTGGGAAAATCACGATTTCTCCTAGCTTGTTTGGCCAAATGACTTGATTGATGAGTCAAATGATAACTAGACACAAAAGAGATTTCCAATGAGCTATCATGAGCTCCATTTGGAGTTGAGGAATACCTTCAAAATTTTACTGCAACAACACTCTCCCTTGAGGCAGCCTCATTTTTCTCATTTTGATCAGTCTCGGGAGATTTGATTTTTGACAAGACAAATGAACTCAAAATTGAAACATTCAAGTTGGGTTGGAAATTCGACTCAATAAGCTTAAAAAAGAGCTATCCTACACCAAATTTGGACACCAGGAAGGCCTCGAAAAGTCTCCTGCAAAAGGGCGCAATGCATTGGGTTTACGGCACGACGCGTTGGGTTTGTGGTGCAACGCGTTGGGTTGTGGTGCGGCGCATAGAGCTGCAAGCTCTTTTCACCACAATTTCATTCAAAACTTTAATTTTATTGGTTTCCTCTAGTCCAAAGTAAGTCAAACAACTCTTCCATTGCCAATAAAAGTGTGTCTTATGATGTTTATGAGGATTTAATAAAACAAATTCAAACCCTACTTCCTTGCTCAAGAAATCATAGCCTAGGGTTTATACATTGGTTTTTTATGCCATCACTCCCAAATCCTTTTGTTTCCTCACCATTTTCCTAGTTCCATCAGCATATTTCTCTATTCCTCATATCCCTAAAATTCACTTATTCCCTATCCCGATTCCCATTATCCCAAATCCAAGTTACAAATTCCTCAACCCCCAATGTTATCCCAAAAAGCCTAGAAGCTGCCCCTAAAACTCTTTAATTGGAAAATTTCAATTATAAATATTCCTAAAACTCCCCTCATCCTCTCCCTTTATATTCCCTCACATATTATCACACATTTGGCAACAAAAACCAAAAATTCTTCATACTCATCTAAGACAATATAGACTTTGGCAAACATGGAGACAGATTCCTCTTATGACAGAGATGAAGAAGGCATCGAGGAAACATCGGAAAAGGCATGATAGACATCAAAATTTTCCAAACCTTCCTTGGCCCAGCATAGTACATGATGGGGGAAACTCAGCCCAAATTTCAAGAAATTTGGGACACATTGTGCAAATTTTGATTTTTTTGGCCTAAACACAGATTTTTTACGCGTCGCGCCACTTGCCGCGCGCTTATGATTGGGAGCTCCTCTTGGGTAAACTTTGTATTTTTGGATTTTTCATGAAAATTTATGCATGCCTACATATGGACAAGAGATTTTGACAAGTTTTGGGCTTCCAGAAGGGTCAAAAACAACCTAAAAATGACCTTTCTGCCCCTTTTTGGACACACAGGAAGCAGTGTTGGGAAAACTCATTTTTGGAGGGGCAAATGGAAGCCAAATTCAGAAATTCCACTTGGGTTGGAAAGTCAACAGGCAGAAATTTCCAAAAATCCCACTTGGAGAAAATTTTGACGTCGGGAAGGCCTTAAAAATCAGCTCCAAACTGGCGCGATGCATAGAGAAATCATGCTCAACGCATTGGGGATTTTTGCTCAGTTTTGACTCAGTAACTCTGTTTTTCGCCTAGTTTTGGCCAGTTTGAATTTCTTACTTACAAATGTAAAAATATTGATGTAATTTGATGTAATTTTATGTGTCTTGATGTAATTTTGTACTCATGGAAGTAGATTCATCCATCAAAAGGTGAATTGCAACTGAATGAATAAGTTTCCTATCTTATAGAGGCAAGCTGTTCCACTGCCTATTTTCCAGTTCTTAGTTTAGATCTTGTTGAAACAGCTCCTAAAATTGTGAGCTCGACCCCTAGAGGCTGGGGATGAGTTATTTTTTTTCTATATCTTGTATTTTTTCAGTCATTTGCATGGTTGGACACTTGGGATTTCTTTGAGCTTTCATT
The DNA here is from genome assembly GCA_034641835.2 of Pinus albicaulis. Classification (NCBI taxonomy): domain Eukaryota; kingdom Viridiplantae; phylum Streptophyta; class Pinopsida; order Pinales; family Pinaceae; genus Pinus; species Pinus albicaulis. The sequence goes on from JAXQQM020082750.1 coordinate 21,654, forward strand.
GTACATTTCATCTCTGCAGTTTGGCAAAGGAATAGACCAGGGTTTGCAGCACTCCTTGGGATTCATGTGGCTCTTTGTTTTGATGATGTGTTTCTCTGTTTTATTGTAAGTTTACTGGTGCTTTATGTGTATCATCTTCCCTCTTATTTCTTCTTAAGTTAAAAAAAAAGTATAAAGGTGGAATTCATTAGATTTGCAGTGCTCTACCTTGAGTTTTGTTTAGTTTTATATGTTTTCAACTATTTGAAGAGAATTCTTGAAAGTATCTTGCCCTCTTCAACTCATCACTTCTCTCAGCTATCCATCTCATTCAAAATTGAAGTGTCAAAACAATTTCCTACCTTGCCCCGTTCAGATCTCTGCAAAACTAGGCCTCATTCCCTAGACCCAAAATCTGCCTTTCCCTTTGATCCAAAAAACATCCTCTAAATCAAATCAAACTCTCTTACATATATACCTAGCCTAAAATCAGCCTTTATTCAAGTCATCTCAAGCCTCACTGATTATTATTGCTGAGATTGACCAGGAGAGAGCCCTCTCCCAATCTGGTAGGGCTAGCTACCAGGTTAAGCATGGTTTGATGTTACCCTAGACTCTGCCTTCCTCAGCCTGAGGTAGATTTAGGCAATAACATAGTGGCGACCATACTGGGGACACAAATTTTGTTGTTTTCTTTATAAACTACAGACAAAGCCTGAAGTTAGCCAGGTAGCCTTCGAAACGCTCTTTCTTTGCATTAGCGAAAGTAGATGAATGCTGCTTCAATCAATCTCTGGTCTAGTTTATGAACTGAACATATGGTTTCCTCAATAGGATCTAATCAAGTTCAAATCTGATTGTTGATGGTGGGCAACGATCAGACATCGCAAGGTTGAAATCATTCACCTGGCGACTCTAAATCAATTTCGAGATCAGATCCAAGCACTCCACTGGAGGATGAACCTGATTAGCAGAAACATGAAAGGAAAATATGGAAAGATCAGGTATTCAAGTTGGAATTTCATCCAAAACATTTTGTTCTTTGTCATAAATTATTTCTTCTCTTTTCCCAAGAATTTCAAGAAGCCTTTACAAAGAATATTGTATTTGAGAAAAGATTCTCGGCCTGCATTTGATTCCTTCCCTTTGAAGATTGTAAATACCAAAGATTTGCATGATTTTGAGCTTGATCAAAACCTTTCTTCCGAATCTTGTGATGACCATCTTCAAACTGATGAACCTCAAGAGACCAAGAATGATTCTATACCTTTTGTACATACCCCTATACCTTGTAAAATTCCAGATCGTTACAAGCCTCTGATTTTACCTCCGATATCCCATGCTTTCCCTAAAAATCATGACCTATATCTACCAAGATTTGATGGTGAATGCGACAACATCACTGCTGAGAGACATGTTCTGAATTTCGAGTCTTTTCTTGACCTTTTTGAAGTTGATGAAGAGGATGTCAGTATTAGGATTTTTTCTCCTTCTTTGCAAGGGAAAGTCAAGAGTTGGTTCAAAACCCTGCTTAAGGCGAGCATCTCAGATTTCCAGCAGTTCGTCAAAGTTTTCCTCGACAGGTGGGTGATCAGACAAAACCCTTTCTTGATTATAGAAGAATATAACTAGCTGAAAAAACTGCCAAGGGAGATAGTACAACAATTTTCTGCCAGATTTAACCAAGTATATTTTTCGATGCCAATTAATATAAGAACTCCTCTTGGATCTGCTCTCTTGCACTACTCGGGTGCCTTTGATCCAGAAATGGAGTTTCAGCTGAGAGAAAGGAATCTTGCAACACTTGAAGAGATGTAGAACAGTGCAGTAGATGTAGAGGCTCATTTGCTGATCCGAAGGGCAAAGTTGAAGGAAGAAGAGATGAAAAACATAGATCTGGAGAAATCGACATCTCTAGAGGTAAAGCTTGACATTTTGGTAAGTGCAGTGGAAGAGATGGTGCAGAGGATCATCACAAGGAATGAGTATAATGTTCAAGCCCATGGCTCGATGGTTGAAGAAGAACAAGTTGTTGATCCAAAAAATTTTGTTTCTTATCCCAGTTGTCATAGATCTGATAAGGATTGCTTTGTAGATCATCTTGGAGAAGAGAGATATGTTGATATGACATGTATTCTTGATGATGTGTTTTATACTGATGATTTGCCTCAGTTTGATCAGTATGATGATGATTATGTTCTCCAAACAGAAGCTAATCTTGCAGACAATCAACAGCTAGTTTGTGGAAGGAGGAAGTTCACTTTCATCAGTTCAAATACAATGTTCAGCCATCACATATCAGCTATGGAAATGACGAGGAAAGTGCAGCAAATTTTGAAGTAAGTGAAGGATATTTGCCTTTTTGTTTTGACTCGTTTCAGTTCATTAGAGACAACTTTCATGCAATCTGAAATCAACTGTCGACAAGTCTTGATCTGGACCATCTTGAGGCCAATGAAAACCTTGTTCAAGACTTCTCATATCTAGAATTGCAGCCCCCGAATGCCATTGATTGTCAAGTTGCAGATGAATACTTGGAAGCTGGCACATATGATCAAATGATACAAGATGATTCCATACCATTTTGTTTTGAATCATTTCAGTTTTTGAAGGGTAAATTGCATAGTAAATCTTCAAATGAGCAGCCCATAGGAAATCATGTAATCTCATCAGAACCAATAGAAAATGAGTTGCAACAGTCTTTTCAAGTTTTTCACGATCCAATAGTTGATGTGTTGGACGATGTCTGGAGTCAAAGTCTTTCTCCATTGACTATATGTGAGCTTGAAACGTGTGCTAATATAAACTTGATTTGGCAGCCGGTCTCTTTGTCATTTTTAGCAGGAGTCTCGTCACAAAGCTCAAAACAAAGTTTGCATTCGTGGTATGAGGAGAAAAGAGGTAATCCATTGGATGAGCTAAGTCCCAGTGTGCATGAACTTCAAGATCCGTATGTAGTGTTTTTGGAGGCGAATAGAGAATCCATATTATTCAACGGATCTGTTCACAAGTTTTTATGGGATTTTCCTTTCAGTATTTCTCTCTTGTTTTTCATAAATGAGCACTTGTGGAGAATTCAAACAGCAGCTGGAATACTTTCCTGGTTTCATTGGTTGTTTCATTTCACTTGATCAGGTGATGAATGGAACAACTAGAGTAGGTTGTATTGAATAAGCTTCATATTGAGCATATTTCAAGTTTGTCGGTTGTGTTTAAGTATCGAGTCAGTTTTTAGTTGAGTGAGAGTCAATTTGTGTTGTCAAGACATCATTTTTTAGTCATGCATTTCAGCTTGAGTTTTTGACTCCATTGCCCAATGGATGAAGGCACTGTTCGAGTAAAGATCTCAGTTTGGCACCTATGATGGTACCATCCTCATTGCTTGGGCTAGTTTTTCCAGTCTTTATATCATTCTCCAAGTGATCAAACATGCTCTTGCCAAAGTTATTTTTGTTGGTGTCAAGGTCAAATTACGCTTCAATGAGTCTTCAAGTAAAATTCTGGTCAATAGGTGATTAGGTCTAGGTTTGTTTTCACTTTTTTCAAAGTTGTCTGAATACTGTCCATGTCACCATTCAGTTGAGTGTACCATCATTTAGAGGGTTGTCATCATCATGTCAAGTTCCACTGGGTCATTTTACACCTTGTTCATGCTTCAGTTGTGCCTAGGTAAGGTTCATTTCCCTCTCCTAGCGTTTTGAAGGTAATTTCTCTTAGATGGTCAAATCATTAGCAAAACTTGTATCTTGATGTTCATACACCTTTCCCTATCCTTAATGTATCTTATTAAACACTTCCCATCACTGAGATCCCCCAAATTCCTCATTTTTGCACAGACCCTAGTTTCTTTCTATAACTTGGAAATTTTCTAGGCTAGGCCTGTGTTTTGCCCTTTTGGACCCATTCCCCTCTCTCAATATTTGAAATTACACTTTCCCCTGCTTCCTAACATCCCTCCCTACTTCCCAAAATTTTCTCTTCTGCCAATTTGTAGCTCCATTATCCCCTTCATTTCACTTCATTTCTCACAAATCCCTGGCTCCACACACGGATAGGGTTTTACTCCAATGATAAGCTGAACAATATAAGATGAATTTTAAAACTACAGATAGTTTTTTTTTCCAAAATAGGAAGGAAGAACAACCTCCTTCATTTTTACACAAATATCATGGTTTTAGAGAAAGAAGTTAAAATATTGTTGTTTTGTGATAATTGATGCACCTCTAAAGTGACCTTGGGAAAATCAAGCTTTTTTCTAGCTTGGTTGACCAAATGACTTCCTTGATAATTCAAATGATAACTAGACCACAAAGATATTTCCAAACAGGCCATCATGAGCTAAATTTGGAGTTGAATAAGACCTTCAAAAGTTGATTCTTACCAAAGACTTCCGCTCGAGGTGCCTCATTTTTCTCATTTTGACCGCCTGGGAAGATTTGATTTTTGACAAGAAAATGAACTCCAAATTGAAAATTTAATGGGTCAGAAAAGCAGACTAAATAAGATTTCCAAAGAGCTATCCCAAACCTAATGTGGACACCGGGAAGGCCTTCCAAAAGTCTCCTTCAAAAGGGCGTGACGTGCTAATGCCTAGGTGCGACGCGTTGGTTGTGGCGCTGCATATCGCGTTTTTCACCACAATTTCATTCAAAACTTCAATTTTATCGGTTTCCTCTGTCCAAAGTAAGTCAAAAAACTCTTCCATTGCCAATAAATGTGTGTCTTATAGATGTTTATGAGAATTTAATAAAACAATTCAAACCCTACTTCCTTGCTCAAAACTGCGCTAGGTTTATACATTGGTTTTTGTTAATTCACATCCTTTGTTTCCTTCTTGTACAATTTTCCTAGTTCCATCAACATATTTCTCTATTCACCATATCCTCAAAATTCACTTATTCTCTATCCCAGCTCACTATCCCAAATCCAAGTTACAAATTCCTCAACCCCCAATGCTATCCCAAAACCCTAGAAGTCATTCCCAAACTCTTTTAATTGGAAAATTTCAATTAGCAATATTCCTAAAAATCCCCATCCTATCCCTTCATAGTCCCTCACATATTATCACACATTTGGCAACAAAAACAAAAAATTATTCATACTCATCTAAAGACAATATAGACTTTGGTAAACATGGAGATGCGTATCTCCTATGACAAGAGATGAAGAAGGCATCGAGGAAGCATCGGAAAAGGCATGATAGACATCAAATTTACTGAAGCTTCCTTTGCCCAAAGATATTACATGATGGAGGACACTCAACCGAAATTTCAAGAAATTTGGGACACATTTTGCAAATTTTGATTTTTTTGGCATAAAATACGCATTTTTCAAATTTTGATGCCGCCGTCGCTACTGTTGTTTGTTGTGCGCTTATGATTGGGAGTTCCTCTTGGGTAAAAATTTGTATTTTTGGATTTTTCATGAAAATTTATGCATGCCTACATATGGAAAAGATATTTTGACAAGTTTTGGGCTTCTGAAGGGTCAAAAACACCCTAAAAATGACCTTTCTGCTCTCTTTTTGGACACATAGGAAGCAAGAAAGTTAAAACTTCATTATTGAGGGGAAAATAAAGCCAAATTCAGAAATTCCACTTGGGTTGAACAGATGCAGTTCTAACAAGCCCACTTAGAGAAAATTTGGACAATTGCAAGGCCTTAAAAATCGGGCCCAAACCGGTGCGTACACATAGAGAAATCATGCACGACGCATTGGGGATTTTTGCTCGCCTTTGACTCCGCAACTCCGTTTTCGCCTAGTTTTGCTAGTTTGACTTTCTTACTTACAAATGTAAAACTCTTGATGTAATTTGATGTAATTTTATGTGTCTTGATGTAATTTTGTACTATGGAAGTAGATTCATCCATCAAAAGGTGAATTGCAACCGAATGAATAAGTTTCCTATCTTATAGAGGCAAGAAACCTAATCGCCTATTTTCCAAGTTTCCTTAGTTTAGATCTGTTGAAAAACTCCTAAAATTGTGGGAGCTCGACCTCGTAGGCTGGGGATGAGTTATTTTTTTCTATATCTTGTATTTTTTTCTTGCCATTTGCATGGTCGACACTCGGGATTGCTTTGAGCTTTCATCAGACATTTCATCTCTCAGCTTACAAAGGAATAGACTGTGGTTTGTAGCACTCCCTGGGATTCATGTGGCTCTTTTGTTTTGATGATGTGTTTATCTTTGTGATTGTAATTTTACCGGTTCTTTATGTGTATCATCTTCTCTCTTATTTCTTCTTAAGTTAAACAACAAGTATAAAGGTGGAATTCATTAGATTGCGTTCTTACTTTGAGTTTTGTCAGACCTTTCTATGTTTTCAACTCCGTTTGAAGAGAATTAAAGTCTCTTGCTCCTCTTCAACTCCTCACTTCTCTCGTCTATCCATTCATTCAAAATTTAAGTGTCAAAACAATTTTCTACTCATTTCCATTCCGTATCTCTCAGAAAACTAGGTTCTATTCCGTATCCAAAATCAGCCTTTCCTTTGATCCAAAACACCATCAAATCAAATCAAACTCTCTTAAATATATACCTAGCCTAAAATCAGCCTTTATTCAAGTCATCTCAAGCCTCACTAATTATTTTTCCGAGATTGACCAGGAGATAGCTCCTCTCCATCCGGTAGGGCTAGCTACCGCAAGCATGGTTTGATGTTACCCCAGACTCGCCTTCCCTTGCTCCAGGTAGATTTATGAAATAACATAGTGGCTACCTATACCGGGGATGAATTTTGTTTCGTTTAGTTTTTATAAACCATGTGTATCTGTTTCAAGGTTAGCCGTGTAGCCTTCGAAACTTCTGCTTTTGCATTACGAAAGTGGGGGATGAACGCCGCTTAAGTCAATCTCCCCACGTTCATTTATGAACCGAACATCCGTTCTCGCAAGATATAATCAAGTTCAGATTTACCGTGATGGTGGGCAACGACGTACACCGCAAGGTTGAGATCATTCACCTCGCGATTCTAAATCGGGCTTCTAGATCGGGGATCCAAGGATCCACCGGAGGATGAACCCATCAGTGTAAACATGAAAGGACAATATGGAAAGATCGTATTCAAGTTGAATTTCACCCAAAACATTTGTTCTTTGTCATAAATTATTTCTTCTCTTTTCCTAGAATGTCAAGAAGGATTTGCAAAGAGTATTGTATTTGAGAAAAGATCCTCGCCTGCATTTGATTCCTTCCCTTTGAAGATTGTAAATACTAAAGACTGCATGCTTTTGAGCTTGATCAAAACCTTTCTTCCAAATCTTGTGATGACCGTCTTCAAACTCGATGAACCTCAAGAGACCAAGATCGATTCTATACCTTTTGTACATACCCTATGCTCGTAAAATTCCAACATCGTTACAAGCCTCCTTTCATTTTACCTCCTATATCCCATGCTTTCCTAAAAATCATGACCTATATCTACCAAGATTTGACAAGAACGCACAAACATCACCGCCGAGAGACATGTTCGAATTTTGAGTCTTTTCTTGACCTTTAGTTGATGAAGAGGATGCCGCATTAGGATTTTTCTCCTTCTTTGCAAGGCAAAGTCAAGATTTGGTTCAAAACCCCGCTTGAGGTGAGCATCTCAAATTTTTAGCTTCGTCAAAGTTTTCCTTTATAGGTGATCAAATAACCCTTTCTTGATTATAGAGGAATATAACCAAATTTAAAAAAAAAAAAGACCGCCAGGGGAGACAGCATACCGCTTTTCCTTCAGATTTAACCAAGTATATTTTTCGATGCCAAATAATATAAGACTTCCTCCTGATCCGCTTCTCAGACGACCTGTGCCTTTGACCAAAGTGAGCTCACCGAGAGAAAGGAATCTTGCAACACTTGAAGAGAGATGCAAAACATTGCAATAGATGTAGAGGCCCATTTGTCAACTGGTCCGGTTGGCGTTGAAGGAAGAAGAGATGAAAACATAGATCCGGAGAAATCGGCATCTCTTAGAGGTAAAGCTTCGACATTTTGCAAGTGTAGTGGAAGAGATGATGCGCAGGATCATCAAAAGGAATGAGTATAATGTTTGTTGCCTCAAAAATAGTCCTCATTTTCACTCCAGCCATTCATCAATACCTTCACATTTTACCTTCATGTCACTCTCCATTCCACCTCCATAATCATTACATTCACTTCATTATCGGTCATAACTTATGTTTTTCCAAAGTTTATTAATTCTTAAAGATTTTAAAGTGAATTTAAGCATAAAACTTAGAAAATAATTATGATTATACTTATACCTAACAATTAGCATGAGTTTGTTGACATGTGTAGGCATAAAGGAAGCTTCCAAGACACCTTTATGTGGCCTTGGATGATCAAATTCGAATTTAAAGAAGATAAACCTCTATGGAAAAAGATCATGGAAGAGACTCGTAGAGGAGAGGGTCAGGTGTCTAGATGGTTAGAGATATTAGTGGATGATCATTATGTAGTTTGTTACTCCTCTCATTAGTGTAAAGTAGGAGCACCTCCTCCATTCCAAGGGGAGGACTCTTAGAGCATTGTATCCAATTGATGATGGAATAGAATAAAGCCTCATTTTTCATATTTCCATTATGTAGTTTTAGATGTAAATTGTGTTAATGCAGAATATGAATTTTTTGGAATTTATGTAGTTTTAGATATAAGTTTCCTTAATGTAGTATATGGAATAATTTGTCTTGTTCTTAAGAGAATTGAGCTCACTCTAAAAGGATGAGAGAAACATTTTATTTCCTTACATGAGATTTTGTTTCATTTCTATCGCTTTAGATGTTTAAGGATTTGTTTGTGATGTCTCATTCTTCGTCGAATTAAAATTGGCTCTCTTTTGTTTGTGTGCAAGTAGTTTCTTGTTGAGATTTTTGATATAAAGATGAATGAATTATAATGGAATACTTTACATGCTCCTTAAGCTAAGAGCTTCTTTCATTAACAATTTACTCCATCTTACAAGTTCTTGGTTTTAATCGATCTCGATCCATTAAGTGGTACTGAGGTGAAAGTGGATTTTCTTGAGTCAAGAACCATTTCAATATTATTCCTTTTTTAAACCACCTGAGTTAGAGTTATAGAATATATTACTTTCAGCCTTTTGAATAGAGTTGTCTTTATTTCACGTTTCCGGGTTTTAAGTGAATGATTTCTCTAGTGAGTGACCGTAGGGAAGGACAAACGTGACCTCCTAAGTTAGGAGCCTCTTTCCCTCGTGCATATTATATTGAATCATAAACGATCTTAGTTAGACACAGAGCAATGTTGCTCTGCTCCCGCGCATATATTGCCGGCACCATCACAAGCTCACGAGTTTCGGTCGAGCATTCTAATGCAAAGAATTTTTGTTCAAATAAATTGCCCAACATTTTCGCGCTCGCTGTCGGGATGGTGCTAAGCTCAGGCATTAGAAAATTTAATTTAGTACTAGCATTTTTCAGTATTGCAACACTTTGTGAACCTCGTGGTGACAAATGGATCTTCTGGGCTAAAGGAGTTTTAAGCTTTGAATTTTCTCAAGGTTTTAATGTTTAGCTAGTTTTAAATTTTCGTCATTTCAAAACACGCATAAATAAAAACAAATCAGCGGTGAGTATGCTCTCTTTCATGCGCTGTCGGCGATCAGTGAAGACTCGAAACTCGTAGATTTTGCTCACTGCAAATACTTTGCGGAAAACTAATCAAGCAATGCGATACGTCAATCGCAGGATCAGTGTTTTTGTTTGTTCGTTTATTCACGTGCGCGAAATGATTCCATCAATTTCGCTGATCCTACAAGACGACACAAATCAAAAGAATAAGTCACATACATCTCCCTCGTGAAGCATACACATAACAACATCACGCAGCTTTCGAAGTTCGGCGATCGATTCATAACCATGCACAGCATGCATAATTCGACAGAGGTGGAGGGAGTTTGACTACCGTATTTCACCTGCCTATCGAGCGTTAATTGGATTTCTATTTCGTCAAAAGCCATCACGAAATCGCACCGCCTCAACACGCGTGATTTTTAAATGGATTTTCTGGAGCAAATCTGAAGCATTGAATTTAAAGAAACCGAGACATGGGTTTTCTCCAAAACGGGGGTACTAGGTGTGGACTCAGAGAGATTTCCTGAAATTTCAGCAAAGCCGCTTTAGGAGAAAATTGAGGTTCTTTCAATCCTACTTTTAACATATCATAGTGCCCAAAGCATCCGTCGCATTTCTTTTGGTTTCGTTTTATATTTTTAGATTTAATTTGTTTTTAGTTTGTTTCATAAATCGTATTTATTTTGTTTTGATTTAGTTATTTATTTTCAGTTATAATCTATGTTAATGATTTGTATATTATAATTATATTAATATATTAATATGTTAATATAATTATATAATGTTATGTTTGTTATTTGTTATATATTGTATATATGTCAGTGTCGTAATTAATATAGTTGTAAACTTTTTATTTTATTTATTAAATTAAAATTTGTTGTATATACTTGTAATTATGATTTGTTATATATGTTTGTTTGTTATGTTATTTAATTATTAATTAATGTTTGTTATAAAAATTGTATTAATATATTAATATATCACTGTATTAATTATATTAACATATTAATATGTTATTATAATTCCATTAATTAATAGTTATAATCTCATATTATTTGTTGTATATAATTGTTATGATTAAGCTATGTATTTTTCTTATGTTGCTTTTATACTAGATATGATATTATGTTTGTTATCATTAAAAAATAAATAAAAAAATAAAAAATTTTGTTATGTGTTTGGGGATCGTTTCAAGGGATTTGAGCGAATATTGGCATTTTATAAAGTGAAGAACATCGAGTAATATACTCTTGGTGATATACATATTGAGAATAATGGAACTCGATGAAACTCGGCAGGCATTGGTACAAGGGCAAATTTAAAAGAAAACCAAACAAACACACTTTTCACAAAATTCACGCAGCATTTGAAAATAAATAATGGAACACTTCGAAACAAATTTCGAGGATCGATTTATCAAACATTTGGAGGATTCTATAGATGATTGATTATCTTTGTTTTGATAGCTTCATGTTGGCATTAAATTCATGGTTACTTTCGTCGTAACGCTTTTTATGTGACATACTAATATGCAAACACGCTACGCATCTTTCTTAATGCCAACCTTTATTGCCGAGCAAATTTCAGAGTATATCCAACACAATACAGCAGTATTATTTTTCATGGTTATTTTTAAGAATAGATTGATTTTAATGTCATGCATTAAGTCAATTTTCGCCACCTTTGATTGTGTCCTTAATTTGTTTTATTTTGGTATGTAAATTTTTGCGTGAAAAGAATCATGAAGGAATCACATGCTCTTTCGAACACACTTATGTTTTTTCGCACAAGTAAGCTGAGCTACAGACGACAAAGCGATCATTACCGAGACTACATAGTGACGACAATTAGTCTTCCAAAGACTAAATTCATGAAAATTTCTCAAGATTAAATCCATCTCGCAACAACCATTATCTTCCACCTCCTTTCTGAAAAGATTTTGAATCCCATCAATTGTACATCTATAAAGCATACCATTTCCATGTCCATTTTTCTTATAGCAAGAGTTCTTCTTCATTCACCATGCTTCCTAACTCATCAATAAAACCATTTTCCATTTCCATTCTCCTTTTCATACCATTTTTCATTTCCGCCAATAAAACTGCCGAGTCAAAGTTCTAGAGTCTAAGCATCATTGAAAAACACCCAGAGGCTTGCATGCCTTAATGGCAAGTACTCTTGCCAATGAACAACAGGAGTACATTAATATCCCCTTGCTTCGTTGGATCTTGTAGGCTGACTCGACCACCTATTGGAAATTTATTCGTACTCTACAAAGATGTGTGTTAGGCATCCCGACTCCCATTGGAATCAATGGTGGGAGCTCTCGGTGTTGGCTAGCAGCATTCGTCACCCGCCACTAAGTCAACAACTTCTTGCTATGTTCCGACATCGACACATTTAACTCGCTACAGCAAGATTTGTGCCATCGAGCGCTGACATAGGCTCTGAAGACCTCATATTTAAAAGCAGTATGAAGCCAATCTCCATTCATTGTATTTCCATTCATGTGTATTCATTGTATTTCACTTCGAGGACAAGTCAATAAATACATCGGGAGGAAAATGTAACTTCTATATTTTGTATACCTTCCAAGCCTTTATAGATTTTCAGCCATATTCAGCAAACTCATTCTAGATTCACTCATCCACAGCCAGACACACTCTCGCCTATGTTCCTACCGTACTCTCTCGATTTTTCATCTACCTAGTTAGCCGTGATCCAGTCACGATACGTACAATACAGATCCATCTTTCATCCACCATTTTCTACAACAAGCCATGTACCACACATGCACGAAACTCACCCACCTATTTTTGCTGCAGCGTAAGTTATTGGTATGCTATTTTCTAACTTTTAACCATTAAATCCCTTGAAATGTTAGAATAATAATTTTTTGGAAAAAAACTTTCACTTCCTTTCCTTTCATACCGCCAAAGCCATCCGTTTAGAATGGGAAGGATACATTTACATACATGCTTTGTCACATTCATATCCACAGCTTATATACTGCACATTCTAAACCCACTTACCTTCAAAATATATTTACTATTAGCATGAGCATACAAATGGCTTTCAAGTCTAAAGTATTTAAAAGTTAATCGAGTGTTAGATAGAATCATGGTTGTTTACACAAGAACCAACCATGATGCATTCCAACAAAAATACTCGCCATAAAAGCACATTATCATTATGCAAAGATCATACAATGAACGCAACAAACAAAATATGGTTGAAAACACAAGAACCAACCAAGTTGTAGTTCATCAAAATAACGCTTGCAAAAGTTAAGTAAATGATCTCATGCAGCAGTTTTAAGCCAAAGCTCAAGTACCAAAAAGCATAACAGATCGCATGAGGACATGCAATACCTTCTTACTTTGTATGTTGGGCCTCAAAATAGTCCCTATTTTCACTCCATTATTCATCAATATCTTCACATTTTACCTTCATGTTTCGCTCCATTCCACCTCCATATCATTACATTCACTACATTATTGGGTCATAACTCTGTTTTTTTCCAAAGTTTATTAATTCTTAAACATTTTAAAGTGGAATTTATGGCATAAAAACTTAGAAAATAATATGATTATGGCCTATACCTAACAATTAGCATGAGTTTGTTGACATGTGTAGGCATAAAGGAAGTTTCTCCTCTCAAGACACCTTTATGTGGCCTTTGGATGATCAAATTCGACTAGTGAAGATAAACCTCATGGAAAAGATCATGGAAGAGATCATGGAGGATAGGGTTATGTGTCTAGGATGGTTAGAGATATTAGTGGATGATCATTATGAGTTTGTATACTCCTCTCATTGTATAAATAGGAGTACCTCCTCCATTCCCAAGGGAGGACTCTAGGTGAGCATTGTATCCAATTGATGATAGAATAGAATAAAGCTACTTTTTCATATATTTCCATTATGTAGTTTTAGATGTAAATTGTGTTAATGTAGAATATGGAATTTTGGAATTTATGTAGTTTTAGATATAAGTTTCCTTAATGTAGTATATGGAATAATTTGTCTTGTTCTTAAGAGAATCTGAGCTCTACTCTAAAAGAGATGAGAGAAACATTTTATTTTCATAATAGATTTTGTTTCATTTTCATTGCTTAGATGTTTAAGGATTTGTTTGTGATGTCTCATCTCTCTCGCCGAATTAAAATTGGTTTCTTTTGTTTGTGTGCAAGAAGTTTCTTGTTGACATTTTGGATATTAAGATGAATGAATTATAATGGAATACTTTACATGTCTCTTAAGTTAAGAGCTTCTTTCATTAATACTATCCATCTTAAGTTCTTGGTTTTAATCTCTCCGATTCATTAAGTGGTAATTTCGAGGTGAAAGTGGATTTCTTTGAGCTCAAGAACCATTTCAATATTATTCCTCTTTTTTAAACTAATTGAGTTAGAGTTATATAGAATATATTAGCTTTCAGCTTTTTGAATAGAGTTGTCTTTATTTCACGTTTCGCGTTCTTATGAATGATTTCTTCTAGGATAATCGTAGGAAGTGACAACTGTGACCTCCTGCTTAGGGAGCCTCTTTCCTTGCATATTATATTGAATCATAAACAATTTAGTTAGACATAGAGTTAGTTGCCTTACTCTCCGCATATATATGTGTCAAAATTCATCACAAGCTTCCTACGAGTTTCCCCGGTCGATAATTTAATGCAAGCAATTTGCTCAACAATCGCTCCAAATCAGCCTGTGTTCAAGCCCATGGCTCAATGATTGAAGAAGAACAAGTTGCCGATCCAAAACATTTTGTTTCTCTATCCCAAACTGGTCGTAGATCCGATACGTGACTGTTTTGTAGATCATCTCGAGAGAGAGAGATCTCCGCTTCTCGTATATGACATGTATGCTTGATGATGTGTTTTATACCGATGATCTGCCTCGATTGGACTCGCATGATGATGACTTGCGTTCTCCAAACGTAGTGCTTTCAATCTTGCAGTACAAATCAACATCTAGTTTGTTGAAGGAGGAAATTCAATTTTAGCTACGAATACAATGTTTCGACCATCACATATCAAAGGCCATGGAAATGACGAGGAAAGTGGAAGCAAATTTTGAAGTAAGTGAAAGATCTTTGCCTACTCATTTCAATCTCATTAGAGACAACTTTCGATGCAATCCGAAATCAACTCTGCCGACAAGTCTGGATTCGGACTCATCTTGAGGGCAATGGAAACCTTGTTCAAGACTTCTCATATCCAGATTTGCACCCTTGAATGCCATTGATTTTCAAGCGTGCAGAGAAGACTCTGCAAGTCAGGCATATGATCAAATGATACAAGATGATTCCGTACCTCATTTTGCTTTCAAGCATTTTCGCCTTTTGAAGGGTAAATTGCATATAGTAAATCTTTCAAATGAGCAGCCCGTAGGAAATCATGTAATCCTTTCACTCCAACCAACAGGAAAACGTTGCGGCAGTCTTTTTCTAAATTTTTCTTGATCCAATAGCCGATGTGTTGGATGATGTATGCACTAAAGTCTTTATCCATCGACTATACGTGAGCTTGAAAACGGTAGCCGATATAAACTCGATCCGGCGCCTGGCCTTTCGTCATTTTTAGCAGGATTCTCGTCACGAAAGCTCAAAACAAAGTTTGCATTTGTGGTATGAGGAGAAAAGAAGTAATCCATTGGATGATCTAAGTCCCAAAGGTGTACAAAACTTCAAGATCCTGGCGAAAGTGTTTTTGGAGTGCTGTAGAGAACCCGTGCTGCTAGTATTCAAATCGAATCTGCCTCACAAGTTTTTGTTGGGAGTTTCCTTTTCGCATTTCTCTCTTGCTGTGCATAAAGGAACACTTTAAGTGAGAATTCAAACAATAGCCGGAATATTTACTCCGTTGCATTGGTTGTTTTCATTTCACCGTTAACGTCAGAGATGAATGGAACAACTAGAGGAGGCTCAGTATTGAATGCTTTTTAATATTGGAGTGGTTATTTCCAGCTTTTTCGTTGTGTTTGAGCATTGAGTCACTAGTTGAGTGAGAGTCAATTTTTTTCGTCAAGTCATCATTTTTCGTTGATGTGCATTTCACCTTGAGTTTTTGACTCCACTTGCCCAATGGATGAAGGCACCGGCTCGCTGTCCAAAAGAGAGTGAAGTCTCTTGGGCAACTCATGAGCTACCATCCCCATTGGAGCCACTGTTAGTGAGCCTTTGCATCCTTCCTCCAGAGGATAAAAAATGCTCCTACAAAGTGATTTTTAAGTTGTTTCAAGGTCAAATGTGCCATTTCCCTGAGTCTTCAAGTAAAAATTTGGTCACTAGGTACTAGGGTCTAGGGTTAATTTTCACTCTTTTTCAAAGCTTGTCCAAATGTCGGTCTCGTCACCATTCGCCCGAGTGTGTTAGATGTACCATCATTCGTAAGGTTTTCATCATCATGTCAAGTTCTATTGGGCTCATTTTACACCTTTGTCTCATGCTTTCAGTCAGTGCCTAGGTAAGGTTCATTTCCTCTCTTAGGGTTTTGGAGGTAATTTCTCTCGATGGTCAAATCATCAAGAAACTTGTATCCTAATGTTCATACACCTTTCCCTTATCCTTAATGTACCTTATTAAACACTTCCCATCATCGAGATCTCAATTCCTCATTTCGCACAAACCTTCTAATTTCTGCTGCCAACTTGGCAATTTTCTAGGCTAGGTGCCCAGAAGCCACTGCCTGGACCTCCTTCTCACTCACACATTTGAAATTCCACTCTCCCCCTACTTCCCAACATCCCCTCCCTACTTCCAAAAATTTTTCCTCACAATTTATAAGCCCTTTATTCTTCATTTCACTTCATTTCGACAAATCCCTTGTCTCCACACATCTAGATAGGTTTTACTCTCAATGATGTTTCTCGAGTAAGCCAAAAGATGAATTTGTTGGACATTGATAAAACCAACATCTCGTGTGTTTCGTGACATGCGGACTAACCACCTCTCCTCGTGGATCCTTATCTCTCGGTGGTGCTGATCACTGGACACCGCGGGTTGTTTGTGGTCTAACGACAATCGGGATTTCCAACAAGTAATCGCAGCATAGGTCATGAGTTCGACACACACCCTATTGCCGTTGAGATTGTTGGAAATTGGATAAACCAACACTCTCCGCGTGTTTCGTGCGGGACACGGACTAATCGCCTTCGTCGTGAAATGTTAGTCATTGATGGCAAAAGGTAGTGATGTGCATAAAAGAGCAACACCCTAAACTATCCATAAGGAAAAAGAGACAAGAGAGGTATGCAGAGCCAAGTAGAAGAAACAGAGGAATTGGAAGGCATGAACAGAGGAATTAGAGATGAGCAAAGGATTTTAAAGTGGCCTAAAGCAGTAATACATAAAGGTTTATTTATGAATTAGGGGGTGATAAAATAAATCCATGTAAGTCTACACATAAAGTCGAAGAACTCGATCTCTCGAGTTAAATTTCCATCTTTGAACCATATGGTATGCAATGATTAGAAATTGAGTTCCGTGTGTATAAATATATATAAGGTGTCTATTTAATGATGGAGAATGTGTGTTAAAACCTCGTGGTTGAGGGTAAGATCACCGCTCGAAATGACGAAGCAGTACTGCTGAATGCCCGCATATAAAATACGTTGTAAATGATGATCTCGCACGCATCGAGGAAATGATGACATGCCGTTAGTATGAGCGTGAACCCTAACCCTATGGATTATTGAAAGAATATATGGAAATATAATCCTATTCTCGTGGAAGTGTCAGGCGTAAATTGCAATGTCGAACGCTTAGCAGCGGAATCCGTTACAAAGAAACATTGAAGTGGAGTGCTCTTATGATCAAAAGAAACGAGCACAACAAAGGCGGCGAACTCTGCGACGAGACCGGAACCCGAGTGAGAAGTTTAACCACGACTTCGGTAACACAATGAACGGGTTTGGAGTAAACCATTACAAGGCCTGGTTTCTATCGCACTCGCCTTTTGTGGAGCAAGCGGTTTTTCCCCATTCGCGAGTGATTCCATAGATCATTCGACACGGGCGCAGGTGGACCCACGTAAAACCGCCTCCTTACGCGGCACCATCGCTGCTTTTAATCATCGACCAAAAGATGCGGAGCGCCGATATTGGACGTCAAGCCGTCGACTCGGAGGGAACCGATCACCCGACGGTGGCCGTGTTCCTAAGGTGCGCAAAGGGATAACCTGCACGTGCGTGCGCCATCGCGCGTTATTGCTCCGCGCGGCGTAGCCTCCGGCGACATCCATCGGATCGTCAAGGCCGAGGCGATGTGATGTCCACCGCGGGATGTGGTAGGGTCGTTAGCGCCGGGCCCCAAATGCTAATTTACATTGCTCATCGTTTAACAAAGGTATCTTATAAGCTGTTGACTCGATTCTGCTTTACGTACTTTTGAGATATATATTCAAAAATCCAAAGTCTCGAAATCGCCCGAGTAAGCATTGTGTACTGAGCGGGGAATGTAATATAATTTGATGCTTTAAAGGTTATATAAAAGTGACCATATTTATGCTGGGTGCAACAAAGCTATACGATTATTAATAGTTTCGAACCGGGAGTATGGATACATGACGATTATCTATATCTACATATATACACCGTGGAAAAAAGTTGAAACATATGTGCAATAAGATTGAGTTTAGTGCAAAAGCCTCGAAGATTGGGTCTATTACAAGAGCCTCGGCAAGAATGAAAGAACTAGAGACAATGCCAGAGAATATGATACAAAAGAAAACTCGAATTGAAATTGTAAAGTGAGCTTCAAGCAATTATACTTAAACTCATGTATGAACAAGTAGACGTAGACAGTGCAGCTCCGAGATCAGTAGATGGTAATGCACACACGTTACTAAAGCATTGCAGATAAATAAACCCAAAGGTGAACCAAGATATGTAGAATGCCCACTCAATAGTAGCAGTAAGAGACAAACCCAAGAAAGCCCAAGTTCGTAAAAGGAGCCGAGTGGTATTGAAATGCGCACCGAAAATGTAAATATTTTTGTTTATAGTGTTTGCAATGCAAAGGCAAGTATCCTAAGGAAAAGACAAAATCCCACCGTAGCATGGAAATTTGTACATATTGTAGTACTTTTATAAAATGAGTTGGATAAAGGAATACATGACAGGATGTATCGAAGAGTCATGACCGCTCACTCCTAAATTCTTTATGAAATACAAACACCAAATAGTGAGGAACTCTATATATAATATCACATTGATATGCACGTAAGAGAGGTTAGAGAGAGAGTGAAGAGAATGCAGAAATGAAGCAAGTGGAGGCAGAGAAGAAAGAGTGAGCCGAGCAGAGAAGAAGGAGGAGCTAAGCAGAGAAGAAGGAGAAGCCGACAGAGAATCTCGAGAAGATGCAGTAGATGATACAGAGTGGCAGATGAGAATAGATGAAGATAGTGAGAGCAGTATGGACACATGCAGAGTGATATCTAAGGCAACTCGCCATAGTGTTTCTCTTTGAAAGAATAAGGAAGTTGGAGCTTCTCCATCGAGTTGCAGCTGGATAAAAGTGCCGCTCGTCAGCTAGCGCGGTTGGAGCTTCCTCGTAGGCTGGTGCCCTCGCGTAAAATAGATGGGAGTTGGTGCTTCCACATCAAGTTGTAGCTTTGATAAAAATGTCGGGCCAGTAGCTGCACCGAGGTTGGAGCCTCCTGTAGGCTGTGGGTGCTTACAGAAAATCAGCATGGGAGTTGGAGCTTCCCCGCAAGTTGTAGCTGTGCAAACTGAGGTAGGAGCCTCCGTAGGTGGGTGCCTGCGTAAAACCGGGCAGAGAGGGAATTGATCTCAGCTTTTGCATCACAACAATAATAAGATGTGGTTTTCTCCTTTATGAGCTCCACTTATATCCGGTGTTCGTGCATGATGCGTAAGTGTTGATGTGGTTTATCTATTATGCTCAATACAAGCATGCACATATTAAGACTACCGTTACATAAAAATCTCGCTTGATACTTGTCAAGCTCATCAAATTAAGATCGCTCACATATTAAGTTGATCATGAAATGAAGGTGTAAATAAGTTTTAAAGGAAAAGTTTTGAGAGTCCATGCATGTGTTAAACCGATTCACTCCCCGCCTTTGACTCAAGGGTTCAACAGTAGCCTGGGAAAATAGAAGAGAGTTTTTTTTCCCAAATAGGCTCCAGAAGAAAAACCTCCTTCACTTTTGCCACAAAAATATGGCTTTAGAGAAATGCTGCAAAATACACAGTCACCTCAAAGGAGAATTGAAGCACCTATGAAGTGACCTTTGGGAAAACTCAATATTTGTCCTTAGCTCTGTTTGTCCAAAACAGACTTTTTAATGAGTCAAATGATAACTAGACACAACATCTTTCCAATGAGCTATCACGAGCCCACAATTTTGAGTTGAGGAAGACCTTCAAAAGTTGATTGCACAAAGACATCGCCTGGAGTGCGCTTCATTTTGCTCATTTTTACTCTGGGCCTTGGGAGATTTGATTTTTCTGGACAAGGCAAATGAACTCCAAATTGAAACATTCTCTAGTTGGGTTGGAAATTATACTAACAATATTTCCAACCTGAGTTATCCCGCACCCAATTTTGACACCGGGAAGGCCTCCAAAAGTCTCCTCGCAAAATGGTGCGACGCTGCTGGTTGTGGCGTGCGCATAGAGCCGGCAGTTTCTTTCTACCACAATTTCATTCAAAAACTTCAATTTTCTTTGGTTTCTGGTCCAAATAAAGTCAAAAATTTTCATTTCCAATAAACATGTTTCTTATGATTTTTATGAGGGTCAATAAAACAAATTCAAACCCTACTTCCTTGCTCAAGAAATTCCTATAGCCTCACTTCTGCGCTTATACATTGGTTTTTTATGCCATCACTCCCACATCCTTCCGTCACCTCACCATTTTCCTAGTTCCATCAGCATATTTCTCTATTCCCGTTATCCCTAAAATTCACTTATTCCCTATCCCAATTCCCATCATCCCAAATCCAAGTTACAAATTCCTCAACCCCCAATGCTATCCCAAAACCCTAGAAGCCAGCCCCTAAAACTCTTTAATTGGAAAAATTTCAATTAGCAATATTCCTAAAAACTCCCTCATCCCATCCCTCTCACAGTCCCTCACATGGTATCAGCAGCATTTGGCAACAAAAACCAAAAAAATTCTTCATACTCATCTAAGACAATATAGACTTTGGCAAACATGGAGATAGATTCCTTTCTTATGGACAGATGAAGAAGGCATCGAGGAAGCGCTGGAAGGCATGATAGACATCAGATCTTACGAAGCTTCCTTGGCCCAGCACAGTACATGATGGAGGATTAATCAGCCCACTTTCAAGAAATTTGGGAAACATTTTGCAAATTTTGATTTTTTTGGCATAAACACTACGATATTTTCAGGCTCCACGCTGCCGCGCCTCACTCTGCCGCGCGCTTATGATTGGGAGCTCCTCTTTGGGTAAAAATTCTGTATTTTTTGGATTTTTCTCATGAAATTTTATGTATGCTTACATATGGGAAAATATATTTTGACAAGTTTTGGGCTTCGAGAAGGGTCAAAACATCCTACAAAAATGACCTTTAAGCCTCCTTTTTGGACACACACGAAGAAGTGTTGGGAAAACTCATTTTTGGAGGGGAAAATGGAAGCCAAATTCAGAAATTCCACTTGGGTTGGAAATTAGATAGGGCAGAAATTTCCAACAAGCCCACTTGGAGAAAATTTGGACACCAAGAAGGGCCTTCAAAATCATCTCCAAACTTGCGCGACGCATCGATTTTTGTCTCGCTTGACCGCAACACGTTTTGCCGCCTAGTTTTCCGCCAGCCTTGACTTTTCACATTTAAAAAATGTAAAAATATTGATGTAATTTTGATGTAATTTGATGAGTCTTAATGTAATTTTGTCAAATTTTTACTTCATGGAAGCAGATTCATCCATCAAAAGGTGAATTGGTAACCGAATGAATCAATTTCCTATCTTATAGAGTCAATCAGTGCTGCCTTACTGCATTTTCCGCCTAGTTTTAGGATCTTGTTGAAACAAACTCCTAAAAATTGTGAGCTTGACCCTCAAGAGGTTGGGGGATGAGTTTTCCTTTTATTTTGTCTATATCTTGTATTTTTTCGCCATTTTCACTATTGGACACTCGGATTGCTTTGAGGCCATCATTGTAGCATTTCATCTCCGCAGCTTGGGAAAAGGAATGTGACCGTGGCTCACAACACTCCTTGGGATTCATGTGGCTCTTTGTTTTCCATGACGTGCTTTCTCTCGATGATCTGTAATTTGCTACTAGTTCTTTCAGTCTCGTATCATCTTCCCTCTTATTTCTTCTTAAGCTCAAAACAAACAAGCATAAAGGTGGAATTCATTAGATTTGCAAAATAGGTTCTCACCTTGAGTTTTGTTTAATTTTCTATGTTTTCAATTGTTTGAAGAGAATTATTGGGCAAATTTCTCTTGCCCTATTCAACTCCCTCACTTCTCTCGCTTTATCCATTTCATTCAAAATCGAAGTGTCAAAACAATTTCCTACCTTTCCCCAGTCGTACTCTCTCGCAAAACTAGGCCTCATTCGTGCTCCAAAAATCCGCCTCTTCCCTTTGGATCCAACAAACACCCTCAAAATCAAATTAAAACTCTCTTTACATATATACCTAGCCTCAAAATCACTTTTTATTCAAGCTTCTACCAAGCCTCGATTATTTTTACCGAGATTGGACCGTGGAGAGAGCTCTCTCCCGTTTGGTAGGGCCAGTCACTGTGCTGCTAGCATGGCTTTCATGTTACCCCAGGACTCGCTCTCTCCTTAGCTCCGGAGGCAGATTCGAGGGAAATAAAATAGTGGCGACCATGCCAGATGAAAATTTTATCGGTTTGCTTTATAAATCCAGACAAGGCCTCAAGTTGTCTGCTGCGTAGCCTTCAAAACGCTCTTGCTTTGCATTAGTGAAAGCAGATGAATGTCAAGCCACACAATCTCTAGTCTGGCTTTATGAACCGACCATCTCGGTTTCCTCGCAAGATCTAATCGGCCCAAAGTCCGATTGTTGATGGTGGGCAACGCATCGTACACCGCAAAGGTTGAAATCATTCACCGGCACCTCTAACCAGCTTTCGAGATCGTAGATCCAAAGGACTCCACCGGAGGATGAACTCGATTAGAAAAAACATGAAAGGAAAATATGGAAAGATCGTATTTATTCGAAGTTGGAATTTCATCTCAAAACATTTTGTTCTTTGTCATAAATTATTTTCTCTTTCTTTCGAGAATGTCAAGAAGACTTTGCAAAGAATATCGTATTTGGAGAAAAGATCTCGCCTCGCATTTGGATCCCTTCCCTTTCGAAGATTGTGTAAATACTTCAAAGATTTGCCTGCTCGAGCTTGATCGACCTTTATTCCAAATCTTGTGCCGACCGCTCAAATTTCGATGAACCGAAAGAGACCACAGATCGATTCGTACTTCGTACATACCACTATACCTTGCAAAATTCTAGATCGTTACAAGTCCTCCTCGATTTTACCTCCTATATCCCATGCTTTCTAAAAATCATGACCTATATCTACCAAGATTTCGATCATGCGGAATGCGACAACATCATTGGCCGAGAGACATGTTTTGAATTTTGAGTCTTTTCTTTCGACCTTTTGTGAAGTTGATGAAGAGGACGTTCAGTATTAGATTTTGCTGCTCTCTTTGCAAGGCAAAGTCAAGGAGTTGGTTCAAAACCCCGCTTTGAGGTGGAGAGCACCTAGATTTCTCTGAAGCAGCTTTCTTCAAAGCTTTTCCTCGATAGGTGGGGTGACTCGGGACAGAACCCTTTCTTTGATTATAGAAGAATATAACCAACTAAAAGACCGCGGTGGGAGACAATACAACATGCTTTTATGCCAAATTTAACCAAGTATATTTTTCAATGCTAGTTAATATAAGACCCTCCTCCCGGATCTTCTCTCTTGCACTCACCGGGTGACTTTGATCCGGGAAATGGAGTTTCACATCGAGAGAAAGGAATCTTGCAACACTTGAAGAGATTCTGCATTAGCGGTGCAGAGGATTGGAGTGCTCATTTGTCAGCATCCGAAGGGAAAATTTAGAAGGAAGAAGAGATGAAAAGCACAGATACGGAGAAATCGACATCTCTAGAGGTAAAGCTTGAATTTTGGTAAGTGTGCGGAAGAGATGATGAGTAGGATCATCACAAAGGAAGCATGCGTATACTGTTCGCCTCATGGCTCGATGATTGAAGAAGAACAAGTTGTTGATCCAAAAATTTTGTTTCTTATCCTCAGCTGTCATAGATCCGATAATGATTGTTTCGGTAGATCATCTTGGAGAAGAGAGGATCCGTTTGATATGCACGTATGCTTGATGATGTGTTTTATACCGATTATTTGCCCCGCCTTGATCAAGATGTGATGATTATTATGTCTCTCCAAACGTAGCTGACCTTGCAGCATAAATTAAAGGTGCCTAGTTTGTGTGGAAGGATGGAAGTCTCCTCTCACTACCGCCCGAATACAATGTTCAGCCATCACATATCGACGATGTAAGCGACGAGGAAAGTAAGCGTAAAATTTTGAAGTAAGTGAAGGGATCTTTTGCCTCGACACAAGTTTCACCATCAGTAGACAACTCTCTATGCAATCCAAAATAAACCGCCGACAAGTCTTGATCTTAGACCATCTTGAGGGCAGCGGAAACCTTGTTCAAGACTTCTCATATCTAGATTTGTAGCCCCGAATGCCACTTCGATTGTCAAGTCGCGTATGAAAGAAACTTGGAAGTCAGGCACATATGATCAAATGATACAAGATGATTCCATACCATTTTTGTGAATCATTTCAGCTTTTTGAAAGCGGTAAATTGCATAGTAAATATTCAAATGAGAAGCCCATGCAGGAAATCATGTAATCTCATCTTACCAATAGAAATGGGTTGCAACAATCTTTCTCAAGTTTTTCACGATCCAATAGGGCCGATGTGTTGGATGATTTCTAGTACAAAGTCTTCTTCTCCATCGACTATATGTGAGCTTGAAACATGTCCCTTCGATATAAAGTTGATCGGCTGCACCGTGATTCTTTGTCATTTTTAGTAGGAGTCTCGCTCTACAAAGCTCAAAACAAAATTTTCATTCGTGGTATGAGGAGAAAGGAAGTAATCCATTGATGAGCTAAGTCCCCAGCGTGCATGCACTTCAAGATCCTTATGTAGTGTTTTTGGAGGCGTATAGAGAATCCATAGTATTCAACTAATTTGTTCACAAGCTTTTTATGGGAGTTGCCTTTAGCAGTTCTCTCTGTTGTTCATAAACGAGCACTTGCGAGAATTTAAACGTAAGCCGGAATACTTACCTGGTTGCATTGGTTGTTTTCTATTTCACTTGATCATGTGATGAATGGAACAACTAGAGTAGGTTGTATTGAATAAGCTTCATATCGAGCATATTTCCAGTTGTCGATTTTGTTTAAGTATCGAGTCGGCCTAGTTGAGTGAGAGTCAATTTTTTGTCGTCAATTCATCGGCTACCATGCATTTTCGGCCTTGAGTTTTTGACTCCATTGCCCAATGGATGAGAGAGCATCTGTCTGCTTTCCAAAGATCCCGTAGTTCTTGGCACCTTCAAGGAGCTACCATCCCCATTGGAGCCACTGTTAGTGTGAGCCTTTGTAACCTTCCTCCGTTGATCAAAAATGCTCTTAGAAAGTGATTTTATAGTTTCAAGGTCAAATTTTGTCATTTCAGTGAGTCTTCAAGTAAAATTTGGTCACTAGGTATTAGGTTCAGGGTTTGTTTTTAATATTTTCAAAGTTGTCCAAATGTCGGTCCTTGTCACCATTCGTATGAGTGTACCACTGTCTCGAAGGTTTTCATCATCATTTCAAGTTCCACCGGGTCATTTTACACCTTGTTCATGCTTCGCTTGTGCCTAGGTAAGGTTCATTTCCCTCTCTAGGGTTTTGGAGGTAATTTATCTTGGATGGTCAAATCATCGGCAAAAATTGTATCCTGATGTTCATACACCTTTCCCCTATCCTTAATGTACCTTATTAAACACTTCCCATCACTTGAGATCCCCCAAATTCCTCATTTTCGCACAAACCCTAATTTCTTGCTACAACTTGGCAATTTTCTAGGCTAGGCCTGTGTTTTTCCCTTTTTGGAACCCTTCCTCACTCAATCTTTGAAACTAAAATTTCCCCTACTTCCTAACATCCCTCCCTACTTCCCAAAATTTTTCTCAATAATTTATAAGCCCTTTATCCCCTTCATTTCACTTCATTTCGACAAATCCCTTGTTCCACACATCGGGATAGGTTTTACTTCAATGATGTTTCTCGAGCAATAAAAGATGAATTTGGAATAACCGAGAAATTGTTTTGTCCAAAATATGCCAAGGAAGAAAAACCTCCTTCAATTTTTTACATGGGTGTCATGGTTTTTAGAGAAATTTCAAACATATAGTCGCTCCGTGAGAATTGATGCACCTCTAAAGTGACCTTGGGAAAATCAAGATTTATCTTAGCTTGTTTGGCCAAATGACTTTCTTGATGAGTGAAATGATAACTAGACACAAAGATATTTCCAATTATATATCATGAGCTCAATTTGGAGTTGAGGAAGACCTTTCCAAAAGTTGATCGCAACAAAGACTCTACCTTGGAGGCGCCCTCATTTTTCTCATTTTGACCTAGCCTTGGAGATTTGATTTTTGACAAGGCAAACTCCAAATTGAAAAATTCCGGATCGAGTTGGAAATGAGACTCTATACAATTTCCAATGAGCTATCCCACACCCAATTTGGACACCAAGAAGGCCTCCAAAAGTCTCCCTCGCAAAAGGGCGCGACGCGTTGGGTTGTGGCGTGGCGCATGAGCCGCAAGCTCTTTTCACCACAATTTCATTCAAAAATTCAATTTTCTCGGTTTTTGGTCCAAAGTAAGTCAAAAAACTCTTCCATTGCCAATAAACTCTGTGTCTTATTATTTTTATGAGGATTTAATCAAAACAAATTCAAACCCTAATTCCTTGCTCAATAAATCATAGCCTAGGGTTTATACATTGGTTTTTTATGCCATCACTCCCACATCCTTTTGTTTCCTCACCGTTTTCATAGTTCCATCAGCATATTTCTCTATTCCCCATATCCATAAAATTCACTTATTCCCTATCCCCATTCCCATTATCCCCAAATCGAAGTTACAAATTCAACCCCCAATGCTATCCCAAAAAACCCTAGAAGTTGCCCCTAAAACTCTTTAATTGTGCAAATTTCAATTAGAAATATTCCTAAAACTCCCTCATCCTCTCCCTTAATAGTCCCTCACATATTATCACACATTTTGCAACAAAAACAAAAAAATTCTTCATACTCATCTACGACAATATAGACTTTGGCAAACATGGAGACATATTCCTCTTATGACAAAGATGAAGAAGGCATCGAGCAAGCGTCGGAGAAGGCATGATAGACATCAAAAATTTGGCCAAAGATTCCTTGGCCCAGCATATTACATGATGGAGACTCTAGCCCAAATTTCAAGAAATTTGGGACACATTTTTCAAATTTTGAATTTTTTGGCCTAAACACAGATTTTCGCCTCTACGCGTCTCGCCACTTGCCTGCGAGCTTATGATTGGGAGCTCCTCTTGGGTAAAAATTTGTATTTTGGATTTTTCATGAAAATTTATGCATGCCTACATATGGACAAGAGATTTTGACAAGTTTTTGGGCTTCCGGCAAGGGTCAAAATCACCCTAAAAATGACCTTTTTGCTCCTTTTTGGACACACAGAAGTGTCGTGGGAAAACTCATTTTTTGAGAGAAAATGGAAGCCAAATTTATAAATTCAACTTGGGTTGAAATTGACAGGTAGAACGGTTCCAACAAGCCCACTTGGAGAAAATTTGACACCGGGAAGGCTCTCCAAAATCAGCCTCAAAGGCGGCACGACGCATTAGGGATTTTTGCTCACTTTGACCTCAAGAACTCGTCACCTAGTTTTGGCTAGTTTGAATTTCTTAATTCCAAATGTAAAAATATTGATGTAATTTGATGTAATTTTATGAGTCTTGATGCAATTTTTCACATTTTTTACTCATGGAAGTAGATTCATCCATCAAAAGGTGAATTGCAGCCGAATGAATAAGTTTCCTATCTTATAGAGGCAAGTCTCATCACTCTATTTTTCAGTTCTTAGTTTAGATCTTGTTGAAACAGCTCTTAACTCTGTGAACTCAACTCTATAGGCTGTGGATGAGTTATTTTTTGTCTATATCTTGTATTTTTTTCAGTCATTGCATGGTTGGACACTTGGGATTGCTTTGAGCTTTCATTGGAGCATTTCATCTCCCAATTTGGAAAAGGAATAGACCAGGGTTTTGACGGACTCCTGGGATTAATGTGGCTCTTTGTTTTGATGATGTTTCTCTCTATGACTGTGAATTTTACTGGTGCTTTATGTGTATCATCTTCCCTCTTATTTCTTCTTAAGTTAAACAAACAAGTATAAAAGGTGGAATTCATTAGATTTGTGTGCTATACCTGAGTTTTGTTTAATTTTCTATGTTTTCAACTGTTTGAAGAGAATTATTGAAAGTCTCTTTCCCTCTTCAACTCATCACTTCTCTCAGCTATCCATTTCATTAAAAATTGAAGTGTCAAAAAAATGCCTACCTTGCCCCATTCGTGATCTCTCGCAAAACTAGGCCTCATTCCCCTAGACCCAAAATCGCCTTTCCCTTTGATCCAAAAAACACCCTCAAAATCAAATCAAACTCTCTTACATATATACCTAGCCTAAAATCAGCCTTTATTCAAGTCATCTCTAGACTCATCGATTATTTTTTCCCGAGATTGACCACCAGAGACTCCTTCTCCCGATCCGGTAGGGCTAGCTGCCGATGTTAAGCGTGGTTTGATGTTACCCTAGACTCACTGCCTTCCTCGCCCTCGAGGTATATTTAAACAATAAAAATTACTATAGATAACCGTGGTCAACAATTAACTCAATATTTTTATAATTGAATGGCTCTATGTCTTGAATATCTAGATTGGAAATCTTCCATTGAGTTTAGTCAGGCATCTATACTGTTTCTCGATGGACGAGAAAATATTCTACCCCATCGTGGAAGATTGTTTTATGGATGGGTCCCAATGTCCGGATCACACCCTCCTTTGTTATTAAGGTTTTCTCGCTTTAGCCCATAATTGTAATGGGTGTCTCGAGTCACCCCCTAACCCAAAGTTCTAACCCATTTTCTTGTCTCGAAAAGTGTTATAGGCCTTGAGCTACTTTAACTTGGGTTAACAACAAATGAAATGAATGCTTGATATTGCACATCACCCACAAAAGGGTCGGGGATTTATCTCTGTTTCCTCTTCCAATATAAAATTGGCAAATAAGATTCACTGAGTAGGCACTGAAATTTTACTCCAAAGAGTTTGCAATTAGCTTATAAAATCATTCATGCTTTTTAATTTATAGGTTTTCGCTTTGCTCAAACTTTAATTTTTTAACTGCAAATATCTTTCTAACAAAAACAAAGCATATTTTTTGGCAGAGACCTACATGTTAGAACATCTCGTATATAGAGAATGAGAATATCCATTTTATTCTTGAATGTTTGTAGTCTATTCTTACCTCTTCAACTTTTTTCTTCGCCTTTTGACATTTATCGAGGCTTTCCGCCTCGATGCATTGATTTCCTTAATTGCAGCGTAACTCTTGGTATTTCTTCGTAGGAACAAACCTTCTTTCTTCGAGATTTTTCTAGCTCGCGTGAGCTTGTGCCGTATCCTCTGGAGTTTTGATATACCGTGTGGTCATTGTTTATCAAAACATTTTTTGGGCGTGAAGATCTACTACCGTGTTTTCTTATTACAATATTGGAGTTCCTATAGTCTATGTCTCTTTATTGCAAAATTCTGGTTGGCTATATCGCTAGAGGACTGCTGCGCTCTGGCCTTCGAACATCTTTATTACGTACTTCTACATTTTCGGTTTGAGCAGCGTATCCGTAACAACCGCCTATTGTTCCTTGCTATCTCCGAATGAATATGGGCCTCGCTTATGCCTCCATGCCCCATGTATTATGGGGTTCCGTTTGGATGGTCGCATCCCTTGTTTTCGGGGTTATTTTAGAGATTTTCCCCTAACCTTATCTTCTCGTCCGAGTTGTTTTAATTATTTTTAGTAGCTTTTTCCGTTCCTTCCACGAAGCTACTTAATTTCATTTGTCTTCTTCTTATTTTTCTCTGGGAGGAACAACCGTTTCTTTTCGGACTTGGTCGCTCGGCTAGGTTTTTCTTCGGGGATCGTGCCCTTGTCCCGGCTTGTTTCACATTCTCTCGTTTGGAACACTTGTTCATTGTTCACGTTATCTTGACTAGGTTCCTTAGGGGAGGAAACCCTAGTTTGATCTCGCTATTTCTTGAGGGATTCGTTTCTCGCTCCTCCTCGTCATGCATTTCTGGACATGTATCCTCATCGTGGACATAATGTTTTTGTGTTTGCTCGCCTCAATATTGAGGTTGAGACTCGGGGTTGCATATACTCACACATATTGGCCAAAAATTTGGGCCAATCCTATCCTCTTGCAATGGACTCTCGTGGTGGACTTGTGCACGGGAGGTTACGAGAGGTTCCACTTCCTCTCTTTCTTCTTCACCGGTTTAGTTGGTTTCTTCCTCTTCCCGATTTTTCCTCCTTCCAGCTTGTGGGGGTTGCTTATCTCCGGAACTAGGTAATTCTAAGGGTCGTACGTCGTTTACTCGAGGGTTTCCCAACATTCGCTTCTTCTTAACTGGAGGATTGTGCTGCGTTTAAAGGTATGTTATCTGTGCTAGTGATTCTCTTTTTCATTTTGGGGTAGGTAAGGTTGTTCCTCGAGTTTCTATCGAAAATAACAATTTTTTCCCAACTAGTTCTGTGAGCAAGACTATAACTAACTATTAATCGAATTAAAAAATGGTGGATTACTACCATCCTTGTATGATGATTTCTTATGCTCCAAGTAGTGCCATACGAGATTAAATATGCAGAAAATTCACAACACATTTCTGCTTTAGTACCGATAATACTCCTGAGGTGGCGTGGGTCTTACCACATCCTTTCTCTTTTGTCGCATGTAATGTAGCTTTGCACTACTCTAGCCAATTTTTTCCCCATGGTTCTCCCGCAGTTTCCGACCGGACCCCTTTTCCTTTCGACGGTAAGGGTTTGTCCTTCGTCCCGAAAGATGTTCATGGCCCCTTAGTCTCAATTTTTTATGGGTCCATGCGGGTCCAACCGCCGGTAGACCGGACACCTTAGAAATTACCGTATCCGTAACTATTATTTTCCTTCCTCTTACTATGGAGTGGCTCCTCCAGCTCTGCTTTCAAAAAATTTGATGGCCAGTCATGTGCTCACCGCGGAGTCTCGTATAAGGTAGGTATCCACCCCGCTCTCTCCAAAATTTCTCGTGCGGCGCGAAACTATTAGTACTGGAGGTTCACTACGCATCTGTCAGCCCTCCCATTTCGTCTAAGCCCTACACACCGTTAATGTTTTACACAATACAGAAATGGAAATGGAAAACACTCCGTGCATATCGTAAAATGCCGTTAAACTTGCTATTTCCGGGATTTGATGAAAAATAGGGAATTGACCTATATGCAGCATATTTTGGAAGTCACCTGCGCCCTAAAATATGATAGGTCGCCCTGACCGGAGTGGAGGAGCAACGTACTAGATAGCAGTCGTACATATTCATGACATGATCAAAAAATTTATCCAATTATCGAAATCGAGACATATTATGAAATCATGAATAGATATGGAAATGCTATGTAATGATTCACAAATAGGGAAAAGGACAGACTGACATAAATAAAAGTGCTTTATGCGTCATTATCCAATTAAACCATTACGATCGATTTATAAACAATATTTCATGTATAAGAGGTTCAACAAAAGGTTTAGGAGCATAATCTCATTTGAAATTAAGATAAAGATATAAGAAAAGGTTTATAATTGCTATTGATTTGCAGAAAAATATGACTCAATACCATCGCAGAGTTTTGTTGCCATGCGTGTTTATAACCTTGAAAAAGTTGGTTTTTTCTACCCTTGGAACCATAATCCTTTATATATGCCTAGGAAAGTGCTTTGTGATGTCATGATGGAGGCCATTTGTTGGCTTAGGGAACCGGATGAATCAAAATTCCATTCACCGTGAAGGAGGAAAGGTGGGCAGCTCGACCGTGATGAGACTCTCGTTCCAAAGAATTTTTATTTTTTCCGAGTTTCCCATTGGATCATATCCCCAGTGGTGGCCACGTAATGGGAATGCCACTTCATCGTCTTCCTTTATGATCATGGTAGGATGGCTCTTGATGAGACCCCCCTATCCTCCATCCGACATATCATAAAATTTAGCGTCATCATATAGATATATATTATTTTCATTTATTTTTCTTTTATATAGCACTTGCCTATTTATGTATATAGAAGGCTCACACTCCTTAAGAGAAGGGATGGTGGAAGAATTCCGAACATCTCAATGGAGGAAAATATGTCGTTATTCTTATTCAATAATAAAAGTCAAAGAGAATTATGAGGATTAGGAAGAACCAACATGATAAAATAATCAATCAAATTATTTTTAGTGAAAATAAAGACAACAAAGTGATATAGATTGTTGTGTCCTTTCCTCTTTCTTTTATCGATACACAAAAAATTTCTTTTGAAAAGATTAAATTTCTCCTCGATATGCTAATTCCAGTGAACTCTAATTTTTGTGTCCTGCATAAATTTTTATATTTTCCTTAAAAGGATGCATGAAGAATTCACAAAATTCTCAAAATTTTGTTCTATAAAAGGCACTCAAAAAGTGTTGTTCCTTAGATTTCGAAACAAGCGCCGTTCCTTAAGAGGAACAACAAAAAGAACATCCGCATGAAAGAAAACTGTGGTTTCCTTTAAGAGGAACACAGAAAAGATAAAAACACACAAGCCGTTGTTCCTTTAAGAGAACAATGTATGTCTTAGACGAACAACATACTAAACAAACAGGAAAATGCTGATCCTTTCGCGAACAACTTACACCCCAAATGAAAGCCGTTGTTCCTTCAGGAAGGAACAACGAAAGTGAAAAATAATGTGAAGGGGCTATTCCTTTTAAAGGAACATCAAATACGAAATGAAATTATGTTCCTTTTAAAAAGGAACAACAAACACAATCGTCGAAAATTCTATTCCTTTTAGAAAGAACAACAAAAAAATCGGCGGAAATGTTGTTCCTTTTAAAAGGAACAAGAGAAACAATCAGCAACGTTGTTCCTTTTAAAAAGGAACAACAAAAGATGAACACACGGTCGTGTTGTTCCTTAAGAGGAACATCTGCTTTTCCTTAAGAGGAACAACAACTGCTTCTTTAAGAGGAACAACACGAAAAATAAAGGCACAAAAGATTGTTGTTCCTTGTTAAGAGGAACGTCTAATATCTCCTTAAGAGGAACAATGGTACCGTTCCTTAAGAATAACAATACAAAAAATAAAAATATGTAGAAATAGTTCATACAAGAAAAAATTAAAAGAAAATCTTATGTACAAATTTTAGAAATAAAGGAATTGTTCGGTGAATGAATGCCGAGGAGGAGTTATCTTCCCTTAGCAAGAATCACGCATAGCAGAATCTCCCCGTAATTGCATAGTAAAAGGACTCCCAATTAGTGGTTTGTGGTAAAGTCATACTCAATGACCGTTTGCTTTTAAAGAATTTCTAGATCCATCAATGGTAGTTAACATAATGGTGCCATTGTCATGCACTTTATGTATCTCATAAGGTCGAGCTATCGTAGACTGAGCTTTCTTTCGGAAATCGAAACTCGGAGTCATATAGGAGTGCCTAATCTCTTTCATGGAAGATTTTCTTTTTTAATGAGGGCATCATGCCATTTTTCTCTTTGTTTGTTGAATTAATGTAGTGTGTTGGAGGGCGGGAGAGCCTAATTTCATCTAACTCATTGATTTGCTGTATCTGCCGACCCGAGCCTCATTTAAATTCAAACCCACCTCCTCGAGCTATTTTAATGTTTTAATTTCAAATTCTATTGGAAAGATGGGGTTCTTTTTCCAAATATTAATTGATATGGTGAATACCCGTATTTCTCCATGTTGTTCGGTATGCCCACAAGGCTTACGACAATCTTGAAAGCGACCACGTACGTCCCGTTTGATGCAACCGTTTTCTGTAAGTATTGATTCTATCACCTTATTCTTGTTCTCTACTTGGCCATTTTCCGTGGGTGGTATGGGGTTGTAATTTTGTGCTGAATGTGGTAATTTTTTAATGTTGCAGACGATTTTATTACCTACAAATGCAAAGTCCTCCAACCGTAATTATTTCCCTTGAGAGGCCATATTACACAAATATTTGGAAAAGGAACCGTATTACGCAGTCCTTTGTAGCTCTGGAAAGTGCCTCTCGCTTCAACCCATTTAGTAACATACTTTGTTGCAACTAGTATGTATGTTTTCTCGATTTGATGGTGGGTTAATAGGACCAAAAAAATCGAGTGCCCAATGCTCAAATGGCTCGATTACTAACTCGGATTCAAAGGCATTTCATCGATCATCCGTGGCGTCGTTGGAAACTATCACGAGCTCATGAAAATTTTTTTAGCATCTTTAAAAATTGTAGGCCGCAATGTGCTTTCGTTTGTAAAACCTGTGACTAGTTTTGCGATCGCGAAATGTCCACCACATGGCCCGTTGTGGCATGCTTTCGTGGATGTTAAATATTTTTGTCTTCTCTAATGCATCTTGTGATGTGCATATCTACTCTTGTATGAAATAGGTAGCCCCCAATCCAAGAGAACCGACGCTACGCTATACTCATATGTCATTAGGTGTTGATGCTTAGGTAATTTACCTACTTTCTAAATAATTTGTAACATCAGCATACCATGGGGTTCCGCAAAGAATAACAACAAACAAATGTTCATCCGGAAACCGATCTTCGACGGCTACTACGTCCGATGGTTTTGGCATTCGTGAGAGAAAATCAGCTACGTGATTCTTCTTTCGAGTCGGTCCTTTATCGTGATGTCAAATTCCTCGCAATAGAATCAACCATCTTGTTAATCTACCATTTGATATAGTTTATTTGCTAAAAAATGTTTATGGTAGATTGATCTCGTATATAAACTACAGATACCTACTATATAATGTCTAAATTTATTTACAGAGATGTATTACAGCCTAAAAAATTCTTTCTCGACTCACATTATAGTTTAATTCAACAAACGGAGATAGATTCTTGCTAATATAATAAATTGCATATGGTTTTTTATCTTCTTCCTGCAAGGACTACTCCAATAGTTGTGTCCGAGTCATCGATGAAATTGGAATGGAAAATCCCAATTTGGGCCCCTTAGCACCGTGTCGTTGATACAAGCTTTTTCCCGTATCCTCAAAAGCATGGTCACATTTATCCGCCTCCAAATAAAATCAACATTCCTCGGTAGTGCGTATAGAGGTGCAACTATTTGAGAATAATGCTCTATGAATATTCTATAATAACACGTAGTAAAATCCTAGGAAAATCTACGTACCTATGTGTGTGTGGTAGGAGTAGGTATTAACAAAATTATCCGAATTTAGCTGGATCTACCCGTATTCTAGATGAGTATGAGCATAACCTAAGATGAGTCCCTCGGTCATCATCATGTGACACTTTTCATGGCTTAAGCAGCCTCGGTGTTACTACACTCTTACAGACTCTTTTTCCAATGTTTCTAATGCTATCTCAAAATCATTCCATAAGGTGTGAAATCATCCATATATACTTTGAGCCCTTCATTTATTAAATCTAAAAAGATGCTCGAGAATGGCCCTCTCGAAATGTGGCAAGGGCATCGCATAGACGAAAGGGTAAAACTCGTAAGCAAATGTTCCTCAAGGACAAAAATTAGTCTTATCTTGGTCTTCGGGGGCAATTCGAATCGATTGTATCCGACCGGTTTATCTAAGAAAACGAAAAAGAATTTATTTCGCTAATGTATCTAATACCCGATCAATGAAAGGAAGGGGAAAGTGGTCTTTCGGGTTTCTTTGTTTATTTTCGTATCTACACATATCCTCCACTTCCCATTCTTTGGCACCACTACTAGTGGAGAGACCCACTTGCTACTGATATTGGATAACAAAGTTTACATCTAAAAGTTTTTGTAATTTACCTTTCACAAATATCTTTAAGATGAGGGTTTAATCTTCGTTGGGGTTGGAAAATGGGTCTAGCATCTTTTCTGTATAAATATGTGGTGTGTACATAAATGGGGATCAATTCCTTTTCATGTCTCGGGTAATCCATGCAAAAGCTCCCTTATATTTTTTCGCAGTTGGACCATGTTCTCTTTCGTTTTAGCAATGAGTTTTTTGTTAATGTTCAAAGTTTTTTCTTGGCTCGGTCTCTATAGTTTTTCTATTGTAAATGTAGTGGTAGGTATTGATTGATCTTGAATGTCTTTCGTGATCTTATTCTTCTTCGAAAAGATCAAATTTTGCCTCTGATCATGTGACATTTCAAATGGGATATGGTTTTTGGTTGGTTAATGAAATTGTTAATGATGTCATCCTATGTTTGGTCTTTAAAGTCGAGGGCATCTTCTATGGTTAATGGTGATCTCATGTTTTCTATGAGGTATGATACATGTGCTATTTCTTTGTTTTTATTATTGTTGGGCTTGGCTAGCTGAGGGTATAAGGCTAAATTCTTGACATAACTCCCCTCTAGTTATAGTCATGTTGCCTTGTTGGTAGCCAATGTAAGCATCAACATGTTGCTAGCTGAGGTCTACCTAAGATGAAAGGGTTTCCATCTAGCTGGGTTTTTGGGGTTAATAATCGGGGAATTGCTAGAGGGTATTCCCAAGAGTCCAAAGATACCATTACATCATGTAGTGTACCTTTCGGCTTTGACTGATCGGTCGGCTGTCAATTCCAATAAGGGTTGTTGTTGGATCTAATGACATAATGCCAAGTTTTTTGAAAAGTGTGTTGTTAGGATATTGATTGCAACTCCCCAAATCAACTAAGGCATTTGAAATGATTGTCCATTGATTTGCACCGTAACTATAGGATTTCTTTGGTCCTCATACTTTGTAGCATTGCTTCCTTCGATAGTAAGTAACATGGGAGTAGCGACTACTGGAAGGTTGGGTTAGATTGTTGTTTCCTCCTTTTGGCTTTCTTATACATAGTTCTTTTGATAGCTTGAGGAGTGGGATTTTTATACACAAATTTTTCAATTCTCCCGAAGATCAAAATCGATGTTCTATTGGACGAGGTATGATTAAAGTCATTCTGGGAATGGTGGAGAAGAGGTGGTTGCTTGCTCATGAGTTTGTTGTCTAAAAACATTCTCCTTTGAAATATTTGTTCTAAAGGCAATCTAATTTTCAACTGAACATTTTTGTCTCCATATGATTTCATTTATGTGCCCAAACCTTAGTTGAAGGTCGTTTCACTCCCTTAACTCGGTTTCTAGTTCTAGTGCTTCGATTATTTGAACGGATTGAACCGGCCTATTATTAGGGTTCTAGGGTTATTAATGGAGTTGCGGTATTAAGTTGGAACTGGGGATTTGTTGCAATGTAGATGCAGGTCAACAGGTAGTGGGTGGAGGAGGAATCATTCAGACTTTGTTGATTCACAGATATTTTCCGCTCGACTCACTGTGTCTAACCTCGCTTGAGGTGGAAGGGCACCATTGTGTTGGATATGTATTATTTTTTCCAAAATGGTGGACAATGAGGAAAGTTCGGCCAATTGGTTTGATTTGTTTGATTTGGCCATGGCGATGTAGGGAAATGGTCAGCGACAACTAGGGAAAGGTGGCTGATTTTGCCACATTCCATTTTATTGCTAAGCATTATACCGAGGAGACCGAAAAGAAGAGGATGGATCAATGGGCATACTCTATTTGTCATGGTCGCCATTGACGACGTTGATTGAGTAGGCATACCATTTTTGTTTCTTCTTCCTCGCTCTTTGTGGGATCGCTTTCAATCCTAGGAGTGAGGGTAACTTTACGGAGGTGATATTTCGTGTACCAAATGGCACATATTGACCGTATCCACGGGACTCTTTATGGCTATGTTTCTTTCTACATCTAGGCGTAATATTGCCAAATTTTGTTCTTCTTCGCGCTTTTGTTTAGCTTGCATGATATCGAGCTACGTTTTTAGAGTCCCTAGAATAATGCTTTTAAATCTTTAGTAGATTGCTAATTTTTGTGCGGGTTATTCCTCCACTGGAGTTCTTTCTATCCGTTGTGATCACGTCGCATTCTCGCTGTATTCTTGTGCTACCTCTCAAACTCCCGATACATAAATTAATAATGTCAATGAAAATTTTTCCTCGATATATGTCACCTTTTCCCATGATGTTTAATGTTTCAACCCATTGTTCCTTCATCCCTTTAATTAATGTAGTTTTTAACACATTGTCGTGTAAGGGTAAATATGCATAAGGTGATCTCCGGAGGTTTTATGGAAAGCGTTCTACATATTCCTCCAATGTTTCATTAGGTTTTGATGTCATCCGGGAAAGTATTTCATCCTTTAATCCTGACCTACAATAATCCTCGATATTTCTTTAGAAAAGCGCTTTTCATCTAATCCCAGTCATTTATAACACCTCCACCTAACCCCATAAACCATTGTAGAGCTGTTCCTTTTAATGTGGAGGGGAATAATTTTAGCTTTTGGGGATCGGTGGTATAGTCATACCGCATAATACATCGAATTTAAACAAAGTGCATATGAATCTTTCGATGTTAAGCCATGGAATGTAGGAATATGTTGGAAGGAATTTCCTTCATAGGTGCATTAACCGAGTGTCCACAATGGGATATTGCAAAGGTGGAAGTTTGGGGTGGTTGTTGATTCTGGGCCATTTGATCAAATATGTGCCAATATCCTTCGGGATTTCTAGGGAATTATTCTAGGCTAACTAGAAGGAGTAGGGATGACCTTAACAACACTTCCTTGGCTCAGATAATGAGTGTCCCTTGCTAAACTATTATCCGAGGATTTTTGTCCTTCGGGTTCTTCGGCAGCTTTGTTTTTGGATGATTTTGACAAAGACTTCCCTTATCCGGGCTACTTAGTGTTTGGATTACTTCAAGAGGGGATCTTGGTTATTCTAGTTTCTGTTTCTCCCTCCTCACGAAGATTACTGGGAGTTCCCTTCTTGTAAAGAAATTGGGCGAGAATTCTCAATTTCTTTAGATCTTGCCTGCATTTCTTCGTTTGGCTATGCACCTCAAAGCAAAAAGCTACGGATGGTGGATGCGTGGCTCGAGGAGCTAGTAGGTTTTCTAGAAGAAATTTTTCTAGGGCCTACCGATGGGTCGAGATTCAACTTTCAATGATATTGTCGATAAAGGTTGTTCACCCAAGGGTTACCGGCCCTTAGGTTTTTTCGGTCCGGGAGGAATTTTGTTTTGTTTATATTTTCTAGTCATTCAAAAAACGCAAGCATTAATTCCTACCTTAAACTTCTACGCAACTCGCGCTTATGAGAGGCGGATGAATGAGCATGTTCCTTGTTCAGTTACAGTTCTTACCTTTCGCTTTTATACCGGCTCTTCGCTTCAGAGAAAGTCAAATATACATCACTCTTTCTAAATAACTACACTCTCGGGAACAACGCCAAAATTTTGAGGTATAAAAGGTGTATTTTTAACTCCTATTTATCCTACATTAATTATCAATCTAGGTATGACTTTTTATCTCAAGAGTGCACTCGCCTTGAGGCGGAAATTTAATCTAAGAGTAATGCTCTCCAATTTGCGACAATGTTTCAAATACAAGAGTAAACATATGCTTGAAAATGAAATCTAATTGCAATGACATGAAACTTAAAGCTCTAAATCCAATCACTACTCTCGGAAATCATCGATCAGATGCGATGAGTAATAACTCTTTCCTCTCACAATCGATGTAAATGGAATCATGCATAAACGAAGATCCTAATCCCGAGAACTTAGACAATAATAGCCAATGTTATAGTTGACGATATTACACTCCACAATAAAGCAACTAATTGGAAATGGAAAAGCTCGAGTTAAATCAATATCGCTAATGGAAATAGAATAAACAAGCTCGCAACAACATTCTAAAGCAAACCAAATACTTACAGAAAGGAATAAACAAGAAAGCTAGTTATCGAAAATGAACAACAAAGCTATTTAATGGAAATGAACAACAAATTCTAAACAACGAAGCTTTATATATGAGAAGCATAACAATACAAGTTACAGGAATAAATAATCTTGTTATGTTGGAAAGGACTAGCAACGCAATTCACTCACAACACATGCAACAAACCGATTTATAAAAAAATTGAAACAAGAAGCTATAAAACATGGAAACCGGAAGAAGCAATGCGACTAAAGGAAATGAGAATCAGTGAAAACCATCACACAACTGTATTTGTAAAGTAATGGTACGTATAGCAAGTGGATCCACCTGATGGTTGGGCCCTTAGCTAGTGAATCAGTCACGAACTACTCCAAAAGATCAAATAATGGAATGGCAACGGATTATATATTAATCATATGTAACAGAGTTTACAAGCAATTGCATCGTTTTAACCAACGAGAGTTGATGAGAAATTGTGAAAAATACAAAGTAGAATTTGAATAATCATAATACATCTTTTTATTTCTACAAGCACTATCCTTTTATAACAACCAACGGATGAAACAAGAAATATAGATAAGCTTTTGAGTACGCTGATCCCTGTGGGATCAAGAGGTCCCGAGGATTCACTCTATATTCTATCTTTAGTTATCGTTTTGTCTTCTTGCGTGATGCCACGCTATTCCTTTCTTTTCTTTGATTGTGTGTCTCCGATCTCCACCTTCTTGTTTGGATATGGCCTTTTGTTGAAGGGACACATGCTTATTTCTTCTTTGTCTTTTTTATCCCGAAAGGTGGCTTCCCACTTCATCTATTTTCTTCATATAAGAAAAGACAATCTTTAATCAATTTGCAACAATCACTAATATCCTTAATTCTATTATAATTCTTCAATATATTACCATTTTAGAATATAAAGGAGTTATGATTAAAGAAAAAAAGATAAAGAAATACATGGCAAATTCATACCTTTTTCCAATGCTCAACAATCGACACCAGAGCTCGAGGATACATCCAGTCACCGCTAGAGAACAATCAAATGCCAAATGGAATTGGGTAGATTTTATGCCATATGCCTAATATGAATTTGTAAAAATTGTCTAGATCTAGAGAAATTTTAGCTATGTTCTAGAGTTAAATTTTCTTCAAAAAAGCATTGTAATAAAACCTTTGGAGAACCAAAAAGTTCTTTTAGTTGGGAGGTGTGATCCAATTTTGGATTCTCAAATTTGTATCAAAATTACAAAATGACCAATATGGTCATTTTGAAATAAGTAATTATCGATTATGTAATAAAACGGGGTGGAGGTGAGAAATGTTTCGACCAAGATGGTCATATGTACAAAGGATTCATCGACTCAAGTTTAAAGGTTCGCGTGACTTCAACATCGTATCAAAGACTTCACCATCAACATCAATGTTTTCTAAATTCAAAGTTGTCGTCAAAGAAGGACGTCATAATGTCAACCTACGACATGAAAACACAACAAGTTATGATTGTACCGACTTAAGGAAAAACAACATCCTAAGTCTTAAAAAACATATCTCTAAAGTGATAAGGTCAAAAATTTCAAATGGATTAGACAAAAGAAAGTCCAAGTTGTAAACCTTAAGGGAAAAAAATCCAAAGGTAAAAAGGACTAAATTCTTAACCTAGATCTAAAGTCCTAGGTCTAAACAAAGTCCTAAGGACTAGCGCTAAGGTAATAATTATATTACATGGTGTCAAAATGCGAGTACACCTAGGCTATGGTGCAAAAACCATGTATCGGGTTTATAATTAAACCTATGGTGAAAAGTCTATGTCAAAAGCCTTGATAGCGCAAAACATATGTTGTAAAGGGTTAAGGGTATAAAGTTCGAGTGATATGTTTTAAAACAAAACATTACATAAAATTTATTAATAAACCCAAACGCTTCCTAACCGTCAAGTCGACCGTGTCGAGATTTGTTTCACCATGTAACTAATTAAAACCGCAGCGGGAAAATGTTACAGATAGGTTTTATGTCAAAGCCAACGATTGATTGTCAGTGAACAATGTTATCCCGACCGCGTAGTTATGAAGCCGTGTCTGAGTTTGTGAATGGGTCCGTTAGTGACTCCAAAAACTATTATAACATTTAACCACGTGGTCCAAACCACATCGGGAATTGTTTAACCATGTGAACGAGAGAAATGTTAAGGCAACAGAGAGTTGTTTAAGTTTGCAGTGTATGACCATGCAGACCACCGACGAGGATCACATGTGACGCATGAAGCGGTGGTGGATAAGGTGTAGTCGTGATCTGTCGCAGCCACCCCTAACCACCGAGATTCGACCACCAATATGGCGTCTAGAAATCGCTCACATGCCGATGGTTGTCACCTTTGCCCGGTTTAGCATAACCGTCGCGCTAATATTTTTATTATATGGTTCTAAAATGTGGGTTTTGCAGAAATAAAGGTGTGGTATTAATCCCAACACCATGATCCTAGTTGAGATTTGTCACCTAAACCCTGAGAAGAAATTATGATGTGGAATCGTGATTGCTTAAAAAGGAAAGGAACCATTAATTTGATGGTTAATAATAAGAAATAAAAACCTCTTCGAAGATATGAAGAGATTCAATTGCCATGTTTTCATACACTCCTCTTATAAAAGAAAGGATGGAAGTTTTTGTAAGGGAGAGGAACATGAGAAAAGAGAGTGAATTGTTTCAACTTTAGGAATAAGGAGGGATTAATCTCATTGAAGATCATTCCAAATACGTAGGAGAGTTTTTATTTGTAGGCACATGAAGGAGGAGAGCTCATCCTTTCTTGTAAAGCTTCAGCATTGAAGTACTTGTTGTTAGCGTGATCTACTTCAATGTTTTAAAATGTATTTAGCCACCATATAGCTCAAGGTATTAAAGATTCATATTCTCGCATTAAGTGTGCATTTTCTCCTCATCCGTATTCCGCTAGCCTTTTCGTAAGATGATCCTTTTTCGCAAACATCGTAGTGTTTCTTCACACTCTTATTCTCTTGGCTTAAGGAATACATCTGACACACATTTCGAGGCGTAACTCGGAGACGTAGTCCAAGAGGCAAACTCGTCACAAAACTTTATTCTCGTTTTATGGTATTATTTACATGCATCATGTGCATTTTTTAAGTCCGAACATACAAACTGCATTTATACTTAAACCATTTGATGCTAACAATTAATTTTGTTTAAAAGCAATTGTTCGGAAAATACTTGCCATTCACATATTGTATAAGAGATAGAAAATATCTTGTCAATTCCGCATTTTCAAATGAGTGCTTGTGTATATCTTTAATGAGGAGTAGGACTCTTACCTTACCAATTTTTTCGGTCGTAGTTGTTGGTGTCCCATGATTTGGCTGCATTGGTATACCAAATGACAAGGCAACATGGAACTAGTTTTTGG
The DNA here is from genome assembly GCA_034641835.2 of Pinus albicaulis. Lineage (NCBI taxonomy): Eukaryota > Viridiplantae > Streptophyta > Pinopsida > Pinales > Pinaceae > Pinus > Pinus albicaulis. Next base: position 64,817 of record JAXQQM020082750.1, read on the forward strand.
AGCCCTAGACCTAGCCTTTCCCTTGACTTAGAGATATATCTCTCTATTCGTTTTTCAAAGGATATGAACTTGTTTGCTTTAAAGGGTTGATTTTTAGGCTAATTATTAAGTGTGGGGTTTTGTTGTTTGTTTTGGTTGGACATAATGATCAAGAAGCATAGGTAGAATGAGGAAATATCTAATTCATTGGGCAATGGAGTCAAATGGAAGTCATGATAAATTCATCAATGGATCGTGGGAGTATCATAGGAAAATCTAACTGGCTATGGATATTCAAGTTTTAAGGGGGTTTATGAGATGGACATCAATTATAAGAATGAAAAGTAGGGTAAAGGGCAATTAAGAATCCTTTATCATATGTACTTTCAACAAAGGGACTTAAAATATCACAAGAACATAAAGAGGCAATCAATAGATGGCAAACCATAAATTTTACAATCCACACTTGAGTAATATTTCAAGACAACTTTTACAATGAAATATAGAAGATGAGAAACCTCATTTAACTTCTAGTGCTTTCACCTTCAAGGACGGAAAACACTCAAGGCACACATATAATGTAATCGAAGAAGAGGGAACTCCTAAACATCCTTGATTATAATTATGAGGATCTCTAAAACAATCAATTAAGCAAGTACAAGGGTATGATCGAAACAAAAAACTCTTTGGCAGTACTTTAAAGAATGGTATTTTAGAGAGAGACTTCAAAAAACAATGTTTAAGTGGCAGCAAGTAAGTAGGGGAAACCATAAATCATGCTTGAAACCAACTCAGATTCAACTATTTATGAAATAGATAGGCTTAGGGGGTCCAAAGAGCAATCAAGAATTCTATAAAATGTCCTAGCGTAAGAAAACATTAAGGCAGGAAGAATAAATAGAACTAAGGTGCTTTCAAAAGACATTTCTTAGCCTAAAACTTTTTATCTACGCACATAGAAAGAAAACATAATGAAAACAGAAATAACAATAACATATTAGAAGCACTTCACCAACAACCAAGCTCAAGGATCCAGGTGATCTAGCCTCCTCATCAACAAACAAATCAAAACATCCACAAGTTCCAAGACTTCAATTTCTTTTCAACTTCCAAGAGACTATGTATTACTTCAAAGAGTCATCAAATGTCAACAAGATAATGAGTTCGGATACGTATTTATGCTGCAAATGAGGAGGTGAAAGCCTAAGATAGGGTTTGAGTATCATTTATTACGTAGTTAATGTATCTATCTTGAAGACCATCAAGGCTCAAGGCGGGAAAAATGTCCAACTACTTCTCTAACTAATAACTCCTATCTTAACTGCCAAGGAAAAATAGGTGAAATGTTTAACTTTAAGTCCTATTCATAGCTTTACAATAATTGTTTGACGGAAAAAATATCTTTGATTCGACTCAATAACTCGCCTAATGCTTTCTTGAAGGAAACAAAGCACTAGGTGGCAAAAAAATATCTTTTTTAAGGGAGTAAGTCTGCCATAGGATAAGTCATCCAATTTGACTTTGGGTTAATATTCCACTTTGTCTTATCTTTAGTCTCTGTAATTTAAGCTTTAAACCTTTGTCTTTATCTTTCATTGTCTACTTTTTATCATATTGTATTCAACTCGCTTGATCTTTCCGTTCTTTTCCTTTGATTTTCTTATTTATTTCCTTTGATTCTTTGTCAATTTATCATCTTTATTCTTCCTGTTTTTAATTGGCTAATCCCTTGTATTCTAATTAGGATTTGTTGGAAATAATGAGAGGGGGGTAATCAGTATTCCTTTCAATTAGATAATTAGTTAATCTTCAATTATTATCGGTGTTTTTACAATGATAGCAACAAACAAAAGGAACACGCAAATGCACACACTAGCTTTTTAAGGTGGAAACCCACTCTAGGACAAAAACCACCTAATGCTTTTCTAATAATTCTTTAATATTCAACTCCGAGTTGAAAAGAAAGCTCCAACTTCTTGGAATCTAGAAAAGAATTCTTCTCCAGCTCCCACTCGGATGGATGCTCCAACACCTCAAGATTCTTCGACGAGTCAATCGAATGGATGCACCAACACCCAATGAGCTACAACTCACCCTAGCACCACCTACCACCCCTATAGAAGAATAAAAGAAGAATGGACTCACGTACTAGGAAAATGGCCCACTTTACAATGATATAGAATGAGGTAGAAGAAGAAGACACACTATACCATAACCCTAACTATAACAAAACCACCTAATGATGATCCTAGACCTCTCGACACTACCTCTTCAACTCTTGCGCATGACACTAGAAATTTTTTACAATAATGTATTTACATTGACTTAGTACAATGATACCTTTACAATATTCGTATGCATGGTCTTTCCACTCTGAAGACTTCATGTGATGAAATTTTGTTGCTTTTATGCACCTTGGTTGCTAATCTTTTAATGCTACCCTCTGCTTCACCTTGCTTTGCTTTGCTCGCCCTAGAAAGTTTGGTCCTCATTGCGGCCCTCGATAACACATGAACTAGCTTTTTCTTGCCATCTAGAGCTCGATATTGAATCTAGTGTATCTCTATTATTTCGCATCCCCAATATCTGATTTTTGGTCCTCGTAGTAGTCCTCGGAGTCATATTTCCAATGCCATGGTCCGACCCAATTTTGATTCTTCAAGGAGATTTATGCCCAATTTCTCACAATTTCCCCTAATTATGGACTCGTTTCGGAGAGCAAAATTGGATGGCATGCAACGTGTCACTATTTCTTCATTCAGCTTAAAATTGATAGAGAGAAAATTGCAGTCCATGAAATATCTACCAATTTTTGACGTAATTCCCAATCGACACTCGTGAGAGAGAGTTATGATGATTTTCCCATGGTCACTTCTTTGAGATGAATTTTAGAGCCCGCAAAAAGCACCGACTTCCACGAATCATATCCTCTGATAATATTACACACCTTGATCTGAAATTTTTCATAGAATCTTCTCGGGATTTCGGCCTCGCCTATAAAAATTTTAGATTATGAACCTTCGTAGAAAAAAATTTAGAGTGAACATACCACGATGACATGTTTCGCATGGAGAAATCCCTTGCACCGGAGGATATGAGGATCACAATTTATATAAATGCTTAGGTTGAGAGGGGCTTCAACAAGTGAACGTGGGATGAATTTTAGGAGCTTAAAAAAATATTAATTATGACTTTTAAATGACCCATGCCACAACCCCATGGGGTTTTTAGCCCACTGCAATCGAGTTACAAATCAAACTTGAATATCTCTCAAACCGTGAATAATTGCATGGCGTGCCATATATCAGTAAACATATCGACAAGTAGAAACCATAAAAAGAATTCTGACCCAGTATATATTAATTTGCAGGTCAAAATTCCCATGCAATATTGGGGTAGCCCTTGGTGCTTCTTGGGTTGACATCAATGACAGCGATGATCAATAATCTCCCCTTTGGCATTGATGGTAACACAAGTACTACCCCTACAATCATGACACCTCTTCCTACAACGTTCTCTCCCTTGAAATCAACGGAAAAAGGTAACTCCCCTGACTCACAACCATCTTGTGGACTTGTACACACTTCCACTCCCCCCGACATACAACCATCTCACGGACCTATACACACTTCCACTCTTTATATTCCGAATAAGGAAAATCTAATGGGAACTTGGGAGTCCCAAGATTCGACGAAGATATTCCAATGCTTCACAAGTACTCTCATGATCATCGACATCTCACTTGCTCACACGCATCTATAAGAATGAATAATGACATTGTTACCTTGGATACTGCAAGCCATAGTTCTGTTGTTCCTTTAGATATCAAGAATTATTTTGATGGCAATAATATGTGATTCTTTTGGTGTCGCTTGGAATCTTGCGTACTTGTCCAACTACTTGCATGAAATATGGCTGAGGTTTTTTACATATAGAAAAATACCAATCATAGATCCGTACAACCTTATATCCACATCCTTAGATGAGTTGTTTATGCTCAATTTGCAACATGTTACCATCGAATAAGGATGGGTTTTGCATTCTTCCATTTTAAATTTCTTGAGAATTTCTGATGTACTTGGCTTGACATATAAATATTCCTTTCTTCGTTGAGATATTTGAAGCCCTAAGAAGTATGTTAGCTCACCAAGTAAAGACATCTCGAAATCACTTTACTTTCTTGAGAAAAATTCTTACTTAGTCGATCATCATTGCTACCAAATATAATATCATCCCCTTTAGCTATTAGACATGCTTTAGTTTCTTCATCCATAACATATATGTCGTTTGGAGCTCGTGATACAAGAGCATCAAGTTAAATTTTCATTATTCAATCGTGTAATTAAGGTGAGAGATTTTAATTATTTTATTAATTAATTTTTCATTTTTAATAAATTAGAGAGAAAATTATAAATGTGAGGATTATTTTAAACATTCCTTAAATACTCACATCATGAGTGGACTTGAATTAGGTATATAGTTCAGCGATTAGGAATTAGGAATTCCATATCGGGACTTATTTGAGTCCAAAAAATAAATCTAAATTAGATTTTAAGTTGAGATTTGTGGAGGAAATTATGGAGTGGAATAAATTCATATTTATGTATAAATATGTAATCGTGGAGTGTGAAAGAAAAAAGAGAGAAGCGAGGAAGCGAGGGAAGTGAGGAATAGAGAGAGAGTAAGAGAAATGGTTTGAAGGGATCAGAGCTAAGAGGCCGCCCATTGTAATATATGGCCGAAAAGTTTTTATGTTTTTATATCGCATTTTAATTATCAAAGCTCTCTTTCCTTCATGTGTATTTTTGAGTCGAACATATTTGTAGTTTTAATGAAGAATTTTAATTTTGATGGAAGCACACATGTATTACATGTTGTGATCCGATTTAACCCAATATCCCGTGCATCATTTTGGTATTAGAGCAAAGATACATGCCTGGCGAGGTTGAATGCGTTTAAGAGGAGTCTGCACAATGTTTTGGTAAGAGTAGATTTGGTTGTGCGGAACGTTGAGAATTCGTCGAAGTGGAATTGAAATTGGAAAATATACATTGGGTACGACACTTGGAAGGTATAGTCTCAAATTTCTTGAATTATAAACAAAGACTAGAGTTAGAAGTATGAAAGATGGATGAAAAAATTAGCGAGATCCATTAAGGAAGCAGTAAGAAATTAAAGCCACGAGGGAAGGAGATCGAAACTTGACGCGAGCCTTAACACCAACAAAGACGTGTTAGTCGGATGCATGGGTTGCCGACATCCGGTGGATAACCATGAAGCAAAGAAACATTGCGATGAACCACTTCTCTAGATCACTGCAACGCAAGTGTGAAGGCCGTAAATGCATGAGGAAACTCAAGAAGATGAATTCACTTGGAGTCTACGTTCGTTTCGGGTGAAGTTGACTTGGCCAATGTATGAGAAAAATCGACGTTGTGTAATGAAATCAAAGGATGGAATTCAAAGTAGAATAGATGGATTAAAGGTGCAGCACTTCCAATTATGAAGTTGGATCAAAATTTTAAACGTAGTATTAATATCTTCAAAGCCGTGTTTGTTCGATGCGTTAGTGTTGGAAGTGTCCGGTGAATTGACTATGATGCGAGAACAACTTGGCGATGAACACTTCGAGAAAATAAAACGTGAATGGTTTTCGAACCCATTAAAATTCATATACATAGTCAACTTCATTGGGTTAGTGTCCCATCTTCGACAACGATTGCGTTTTTTTGTTTGTGGACTGCAAAAACATTTAAACCAATTCGAAAATTGTTGATTGGCATATTTTCTTGGCTACGTTGTTGAGTTATAACTATGTTGGTTTATTTGTGCATGGCTTCAAACATAATATTACGGATTGTGTTGAGTTTACGCGATGTGTGAACATGAATGCGAGTAGACCAGCCACGGGTTCAACAAAGTTTTGAGTCCGTGGTGTTGGTTAAACCATGTGACATGTGACCATTTGCAGCTCGACAATGTCATGGGATGAATATTATGACTTGACCATTGTCGCTTTGGAAGGTTGGTAGCAATTTCTATGCGTAGGTGTGAGTGTTTCGTGTCTTGTTTGGATTATGGGCGTGGGCTCAATACAAAGTTGAATATTTTCTTTATGGATCCCAAATGCAATTTTTAATTGTGTTATTATTACATACAATCACAATGATCCTTTGAGGACTCATCGACTATTGGAAAAAATGGAGTTTGCACAAATGATGCAATATTTTATTATTATAGGTATAAATAGAGAAATATTTGGAATTGCATACTAAGTGTTGAAGAATAGATTAATTCCATCATTTTGAAGATTAACCTAGGTCTTAGTAAAATTGAATATTTTACTTTGAAAGTGGAAAATTGCTTTCTACATCAAGTTTTGGAAGCTAGTTATATCAAGGCACTTAAAAAAAAGGCATGTGTGGGGCTTGTGAAAAAGGTGCGGCTCTAGCGGAACATTCAAAGTATGGATCCAGTGTTTCCACGGTACCATCTTCCGACGATAAGAAAAGGTCATTAGGATTGATCAAGGTAAAGTTTTTGAAAAATTCATGTATGTTTTTTTTGGGAGAATGTAATCTTGAAAGGATATTTGGTTACATTAAGATTTCATGTTTTCAAAGCAAGAAATTGAAATTGAAGAGATTGAGATGAGGTAATTTGGCTTAAATTAAGAGGGGGAGATTGTGTGTATTTCTTTGAAGGTTTCTAACATTATTTGCTGGGAAAATATTTATGTTAGAAATTTGTTGGGAGGAAATTTATTTATCGGGGAGAGATTGTTGGAGAATAGACCTTGCACATTCAAAGTAAATCTATGGAGGCTTGAATGTATTCCTAAAAGAATACGCGAGAGAAGGGTTGGATCATTTCAACCACGAGAATATTTAAGGTAAGTGCTCATTGAATGAATCAATATTCATTGAGTAGAGGTATTTTAAAACCTGGATGATTAAATTTCCTTGCCATACTCGTTGCAAGGTATAAATGAATGGAAAAAGAATGAGAAAATGTGCTAATCCTAGGTGATATAAAAAGAAGTATGCATTTTGATGTGAGAGGGTTTATTATGCATAATGTGGATTCTTCATAGTTTTGGTTAAGTCATTTTGGACCAAAGCTTGTAGTTGGAAAAAGGATAATTCTTTTGATTTGTGATTGAAAAATGTAATTGCTTGATGTTGTAAAATCTTTGTTTTACCATCATGTGGCGGTATCTAAGGAGGTGATATTCAAGATGGAAGTGATGTACAAGTTGTATATTATTCATCAAAGAGGTTAAAAACATGTTCTTTGTACACGGGTGAAGAGCTGTAAATTGATATTGTATGGTGCGTAAAAGTGCGGGGAAATATTTGCATTAAGATGATGAGCTTGTGGGCATGCGAGTATTTACAATGAAAAAAGATGACACAAAAGAATGGAAACCGAGAGAGTTGAGATTGCGGAGAGAAAGGTTGATTAGTAACCGTAACAGAGCATGAGGTATGATAATTCGAGGGAGGTATCTTTGAACGTTGAAGATTGAATGGTTTATTTATTTTTCACCTTACTATAAATCTTGAAAAACCTAAATTGCATTTCGACTAAAGACTTCGGTATCATGTGAAATGATAAGGAAAAAGCCGATGATTTTTCATAATAATGAAGTATGAAAGAGAGTGAAAATTTTAAATCCTAAAAAATGTATTAGGGGTGTATGTTTGTTGGAGGATTGTATAACTTGAATTAAGTCAAAATATCCACTATAATTATTATTGGGGAAAATCTTGATGTCAAAATAGATGTTAGAGTCAAATGAAAGTTTGGATAGTTTGAGTTAAGATTGAGTATTTCATCCAAGATGAAGAATTGGTGTAATTCTGAAGTCAAAGAGCCATAAGCTAAGTAAAAATTCTGAATGTAATGGGGTGCATGATCAGTAGAGCCCGACACTCAAAGAATTGGTCATTGTAACAAATAAGTTACTAAAGTGTTGTTTGCAGACAAAGTGAAGCAAGAGGATTGCCGAGATATTGGTTCCAAGACGAGAGAACCAAGAGAAGCCAAGCGCAGGAGGAGAAATTGCATTTTTTGATGAATGGAAATTGTGAAGGATTGGTGAAAGTAGGATTGAATGAAATCCACACGTGAGACGGATAGAAATTCACCAAGGAGGAGAAGATGACTGTTGATAGTCATTTACTGAAGATCCGATGAAGACCACAATAGAAGGAAGAAGAAGGAACATGCCAAGGTAAGTGGCATATGTGTGCAGATTGATGGATGAAGAGTATGAGCGGGAGAAGGCTGAGATAACAGCTCATCTTGAATTGTTAATGGAGTTGTTGCAGAAAAGTGTGAAAGACCGGACACATGGTTGGACCATGAGGAAGAAGGTAAAGTGGCAAAGACTACGCGCAAAGAGGGAAAAGCGGTAAACATACGGCTGACGAGAAGAGCGCGAGGAAGCTCGAACGGATGTTGAGGTGTGAAGAACTCAAAGAGGTCTGAGTTGAAAATGGATGTTTCCATTTGTGGCCCGAATAGGGTGAAATTATGGGTGAAGAGGTCAATGAGGAAGATCTCATGAACTATTAGGATAGTTGAGAAGAATCTAAAGATGTGTTGGCAAGAGAAGCAGACGAGGCTATGGAACCTTGTATTTTTAAATCTCATAGTTTATGTTTGTTTTGCGAGGATGTGTGAAAGATGGTGAACAGCTTTGATGGAGCTGTCATAGAGATGAAGGAAAATTTTGAGGAGAAGTATGGTGGAGAATGCCTTTCGAGAGAAGGAAGGTGCGATTTATTGCAGCGAGGAAGAAATCATGAATGAAGTCTTGTTTGGTGTGAGACAACAAGTTGAAACTATTATGGAGCGGGAGCATAGTAGAAATGCCAAAGAGATATTCCAAGGAGGTAAACAAATGTATTTGTTTGGTGAATTTACTGATAGAATTTTACAATGTGATGGAATAGAAACCATGAAAACTTCGGGGAAGATTGCAGGGAAGAAGGATGAAGGCGGGAATGAAGGCTATGATGAAGTTCGGAAATATTTCATATGTAAATCAAGTTCTTGGAACGATGGCTTAAGGAACTCTGATGGAGAAGTAAATCTTGCGAACTCTGATCCGAAGAAATTACAGTTACTATACATGATAGATATGAAATGTTTATAGATTTGAATGAATGTTATAACTTTTTAGATAATGATGTTAGTGTATGTATGGAAAGCGAAATTAATAGATATGATGTCGAATTCGAGAGAAGTTGAGCATCGGGTACAATAAGGGAGTTGTGTTCATAGAGAAAAAAAGGAGACAAAAATATTAATCTAGCAAGATGAAGATGGAAGCAACTAATTTGTTTGAAACGAGAATATATTGAAGTCAAGAAGGTCGATTATGGGAGATTGATTCTGAAGCATCAAAGGGAGACCGAAAGGTCTTATATTTTTGAAACTAACGATTTTGTTGGTGAATGCAGGGTACAACACCGAATGAGAGAGTTGTTGCTACAAAAAGCAATCAAAGACTATAATTGTAATCAACAAGGAGTTCTTGATTATTTTTCATTGCAGAAAATTGAGTGTTCGGATTATTTGGAGATGAAAGCCTTAGATAAAGAGGAATTTCTCCGAGGAAATGGCGAAATAAAGCGTTGGAGAAGCCGATGGAATGCGATCGACGAGTGAGCAATGAGATGCCAAATCGAGTTGAAGGACTAGCGGTAGAATAGAGTTTGGAATCCTGGAGGGAGCAAGTTGTTATCACTCTAGTAATTTCTTAAGTTGTGGGATTTGAGTTTTTAGTCTAAGAAAACTAGAGGTAACCACAAACCTACTTCAAATTCTAGGATCTAGCCTTCCTAGAATTTAGAGAGGGCTCTCTCTTTAAGATTTATCTTTGTTTTTTTATTTATATTTTTAGGCTAGTTATGATAGAACAATTGGTTTTTTTTAAAAGGTTTTGGTGGGAAAAAAATCACTTAGAGGTAAACTAGAGAGAAATCTACTTGTCCATTGGGCTATGGATTATAAATCTAGCTAGTAGCACTAGAAATCAAGGCCAAAAAGGTACAAATATATTTAGGGCAAGATAGATAACCCTCAAATATTTGGGAAAGTGGTATTTTGGTGAAATGGTATGATCATGATAAAGGGTCAGTGAAGGATCCTTTGATCCAAAAAATGGAAGAAGGAGGCGGGGGTCAAACGGGAGTAGGAGCAATTAAGAATTCCTAACATCGGAAATCAACAAAAAACATTAAAATGGTAACTAATTAAAAACAGAGGAGTATAAGAATAGCCTATAGTAATATTCCTAGTTACTCATTAAGATAGAACAAAAATATAATGAATTGCATGAAACTCGTGAAAGGAAACAATGACAAGAAGAAAGTACTTCACTCATCGAGTTTATCACAGGGGATCCTGAATTATGATGCAAGTTTAGCTTTGTCCGATCTGCTACTTTGAAATCAACACATAATAGCCTCCAATGTTTTAGCAAACAAGTCTATAGTAAAGTCTAGCAATTTTATTCCACCCTCAATACTTAAAATGTAGAAGTATTTATACAAAATGTAGTTACATATATCCTAGGAGACATCTAGTAATGTCTTTAGGAAATATAAAATATATTTACAAAATAAGAGGGACATGACTTAACAAATCAGATGTTGTCCTCTTATCCAAAATAAATAGAACTACTTTATTTAATCAAGGAGATTTTGAGTGATTAGATGTACCTCGCTTTATGGCTACTAGAAAAATATATTCATTTGAGTTGTCTTAAGCTGATACTCTTTCATATAATACTCTTTAACACTGCCCTTTAACTCTTATACACTTTTGATTGATATTTCCACTCGTTTTACTCATTTGTAAAAATATTTCTTTTTGCAATGAGAAAATCGGAAAGATCATTCTTTTACTTCACTATTTCTTCTTGATCGTTTTTCAAGGTAATTTCTTCATTGTTTTACTGTACTTATTACATTAAATTTGTAAATGCTTGCCATTGTTCTTCACTAGGAATTTTGAAATTATTTAGCTTTCTAAAATTCTCATCTACCTCCGTGTATTTAGCAAAATTTGGTTTAAACACAAAAAGATGTTTGATCTCATGTTGTAGAAAAAACAAATCTTGAAAGTGTTGAAGGAGGACTTTACTTGTGGGGGTGCCTTGTGGAAATGGTTTGCTAACTTGCTCCTTGGAAAATTCTCGATTTTCTTATCATAATCTTTTCCGGGGGCATTAGTTTTTTCATTGAAGACATGAATATCTGGGCAAGCCCTTTAGTCTTAAATTTGTATATTCCACCATAAAATTTGTTATGGCAATGTTCATTGATTCACACTTCTCTTCCGAGTAGTTCATCAAATTTTTCTTTGTTACTACCTTTTTAATCTATAAAATGGTCTCTGTTCTATCTAATACCTGTAATTCTTCTAATTTCGCTCTATTCTTGCTATTCGGGAGAATGTGATAAGTTTTAAATCTGAGTCGGGCTTATCGGTTAACTCATCCTTGGTCTTCCGAATCTCTACCCCGAGCCGCTAACAATAAGTCTCTTTGATCATATATAATCTGAATTGAAGGCCATTGAGTGTGAGTGGCCTCAATTATGTTTTTCCATAGATTATTCTTGACAAATGAAATTTGTTCGGTGAATGTTAGCTCTTTTTGTAATCCTTTGATTTTTTCCCCAAGTCTAATTGCCTTCTGCTCATGGGTTTTAGCATTTATTTGAGCTAACTTATTTGTGGCTTCAAGATTTTCAATCATCTTCTTTAGGCTATTTATTTCATGAGTTTTCAAGGACATTTCCTCCATAGCCTTAACAATTTTACTCGCTCCATATGTTTGTGTTGGCAATATGATGTAGAGTGTTGTCCTTGATGGCAACCCACCTGAATGAAGATGAAGACATGAGAGTGTTGACATGTGTTGTCCTTGATGGAAATCCACTCGATGAAGTTATTCTTGACTTGATGGTCTTGGTAAATGATGTTTGTTAGCAATATGATCTTTGAGTGTTGCTCTTGAAAGGCAACCCACTTGATGAAGATGATGGCAACTTACTTGATGAAGTTGTGCTTGATAGAATATGTCTTGATGAACTAAATATGATGTATCTACGAGTGTACATAGAAAGGCAATGAAGAAAGGAATTGAGTATGTGCTAGATCTATGATGAAAAGAGTATGTCTCTAGGCATACGCGGATTTGCCTAGGGAAGTCGCGTATGCATGTGGGAATCAACGTTCCAAGTCACGTATGGGCAAAAGCGCTCAAAAAGTGCAAAACAGGGGTAACCACCATGGTATTGACCCATTGTATTGGGTTATGATTCGTCTAAATGACCCCAGTCTCAGGAATACCATCGGAAGTAATGTAGTTTTGGGCTCATGGTATTGTTTTTGGCTCATGGTATTGAAAAAGGGGCTCATGGTATTGAAAAAGGGTAAACCTATATAAAGAGAAGAAATTCATTGTGCAAATTATGAGAGTGGGAGAAAGATGTCCGAGCTTGAATGAATACTTCTCTATGAATTATATATGTATGGAAAGGGTAAAGTTTTGATAATAGATCTGAATCTATGATGCACCTATGAAAAAATGATGAAGCGGGATATCTAGATCTAAAATGTATTTGTATCTACTAGATCTATTTATGGAGTGATTAGATCACGTGATGAGGCGAATGTACATGTCAAAGTAAAGGGTTGAATCTGAACTAAATATCTAATTTGAAGAAGTATGCTATCTGTAATGGTTGAAGATCCATATGCTAGTTCGCCGCAGAGGAAGCGCGTATATACGCGGCTGTCGAAGAGAAAGCGTGTATGTGCGGTGAAAATTAGCTATGTAATTTTTCTGACGGAGGTATACTGCCGGTTGATGTGGACTGAAAGCGCGTATATATGCGACATCGAGAAAAGGAAAGCGCGTATGAAAACTAGAGTTTGCTGAAGTATGGGGTATGAAATGTACGATCCGATCCGCTCTATTTTAGCTATCTATTGTTGATGTTTGATCTGTGCTTAAATGTATGAAGAGGGTCAGATTCGAAAATATGATGAAACGTGGTCATGCAAGTTGTGTTCTATTGAAGTTGTTGGATCCAGATGTGAAAAATTGATGAAACGTGGTCCATAAAGGTCTTTGAGGGTTGTAGCCTTCGGTCGGGGAGTGGTAGCTCCCTTCCGAGTGAGGCTGGTAAAGCGAGATCGAGGGGTCATAGTGTTGAGCCTCAAAATTGTGCTTTCCTTCACCTCATTTTACCTCATTTCCCTTGTCCATTTCTATCTTAAACCCAATTGATCAATAAATATAGTTAAAATTACTTCTAGAATGATTTACATGAGTGACTTGTTTAATTTTGTGATTTTTTGCCATTGTTAAGCATTTTTGATCGGAACTATGCATGCAGAATGCGGACATTACGTAGCTAGCAGCGATCTACTAGTACTGCCTTCATGTTTGAGTATGTTCAGGTGGCCTCTTGAGAAAAACGCGCATATGGGCATGATCCACGTCATGTCTACATGGTTCGTTGCTCATCATGGAGGAAGAAATGAATTACGGGTATGGTTTTGAACGTGAGGAACACATTTATGAAGGAAGACTCTATTAGGATCTGTCTCAGTCAGATGTCTTTTCTTCTTCACGCGGCCACTTCAAAGACTCCTAACGTGATTCGGATAAGGAAAGACATTGTTTCTAAATTGTTGTAATTATTGTTACGTGTATTTGCTTTATAAACTCTTGGGAGACCGAGAGCTATGTTAGAGATTTTATGTTAGATTTCGTTTGCTAGATTTTGTTTAAACTTCGTGTTACGTTCTGAAGACGCGAGTGTTATGTTCAAACTATTGCATCGTTAATGGAGCGGACAAAAGTTATTTTGAAGGCGTGATTTAATTTGGAGTTGAATGCCGTCAAGTGGTAGAGGGCTCCGCCTCTTGCACGGATTTATTTTGCGTAAATTAGATAAGTTTTCTAGTTGCCTTTACGTTTTGCATTTGAATTGGTAGTTGTTTTGTTTTAGCTATCGTAGTCGTATTCATTCTAGCTCTTCCACAAGAAGACACTCTTCCAACAAATTAAAATGATGAATGTTGAATGACTATGGTATTGTAGAATTAGGAATTGAATTTATAGTTGTTTTAACTAGCTATCGTAGTTATATTCATTCCGAGCTCTTCCCAAAAGAAGACACTCTTCCAACGATTATAATGATGAATGATGAATAGCTATGGTATCGTAGGATTTAGTTGTAGTTTTTTGCTTGTTCACTATCACAAAGTCACACTTGTTCTAATCACTCTTCCACAAGAAGGAACTCTTCCAAGAAATTCTTAAGAAGTTCAAGACATGACCGTGATAATGAATGATTTAGTTGTGTGTTTGTACTAAGTATCATCTCCCGTTCTTGCTCTTAAACGCTTGCCCAAGACATCATAATGACGAGTAGAGTATGGATGTGATAACTTAGTTTTTTCATTTGCTTTCGAGTCCATTTGCTTACAATTGCATTCAAGTACAAAGTCGGAATTGTTCTACCTCTTCCAAAAGAAGGAACTCTTCCAAAATATCACTAATGATGAACAAACAGATTGTGTAACTTCATAGAATAATGCATGTTAGTATAGTTAGAATGCTCTCAGGAGTTTCATTGCATTTAATTCATGTTCGATTACTTTGTTTCAAGTTTGATGATGACTTATAGCTCGAGCATTGATCTAGATTAGTGGCATCTTAGGTTCATTCTTAGATTAACTCATTGTACTTGCACTTCATATTCAAATTGTCTTCCATTGCACAATAGATTACTTTAGTTGTTAGGATTAACAAAGACAGCCTTCATTATTCACAAACATCTTCTTGTTCTAAAATCTACAAATGATCTATAGCCATAGGAACAGAAGACAACATCACTATAAGGTCCGAAATATCTCTGCAATTTCCTCATCATTTTATAAACATGAGCTCTTCCTCAAAAGAACTACTTTGAAAAAAGAAACCAATAACTCTTTGAGTATAGGTTCGTGACATTCAATTAAATTGCAGAATAGAACTAAGAATTGGTCATAGAACGAAAGAGCTTAGAACAGTATTGCATCATTGTAAGTTAGTTGTTTCACTTTGTCTATGTAGAGAATTTGCATACTTGAGTGATCATTTCTCAAGTTTAGTTTGTGTCATCTGCACTAAAAGTCATTATCAAGCTTTTGCTTTTTATTTAGTCATAGTTCGGATTACCTTCGATGTTTCCAATTGCATTTGCCATCCCATACATTAGGCTTAACTCTGCTTTTTTGACCACCAACTTCTTTCCATTAGTTTTCTAGGCATTTTCATTGAGAACATAAAACACCAAAAGACCAAAAACATCATAAATCAACATAAAAGACCAAAAACATCACAAAACACTACACACAACGCATTAGGAAACAAGCACCTAGGTACATATGGTACACTTCACTTCAAATGAGCTTTACAAATCCTGGTTGACAATTAAATGAGCTCGGTTTAGGAGACTAGATTGAGACCCAACATTTTGGCGCCGTTGCTTGAAGTGAAAACTAGGTAACCTTTGTTTCTTAGCATCCAAAAATAATTTTATGCGTAGGGAGAGAGATTCAAGAGGGAAGATTTATAAGCGGCAGAGTGAAGTTTGATTTCTAGAACACCACTTGTTTCATCTAGATCTAGAACTAGTACACCTTCAACTCAAACCCATCTTCCATCCTTTTACGATCCCTGGACTTCTAGAAGAACTAAGGTCACCTATTCCATCGAGAAACCTTCCACTTCATCCACTCGAACTTTCGCCATAGAAGAAGATCTAAAGACTCATGTTAGGGACACAAATCTTTCTACTTCTACAGGGAGAGTCAACCATGGCAGAAGAAGGAGGGGGAGGAGTTGTTAATGGAGAACACACATTATTTGGAGGAGGTAGAGGTAGAGGTAGAGGAGAAGGAGGAAGAGGAGAAGGAGGTAGAGGAGCGGATGGAGGAAGAGGTAGAATAAGAAGCTCTTTTGGGTTCCCTATACTTGATGAAGAAACCAATACAACCATGAAAAACATTTCACCTTCGTCCTTCCGAACTTCTATGGACTTAAAAGCTGAGGATCTCGAAACTTTCTTATTCGAATTTGAAGTGATGTGTAGGACTTATGACTACTTACAAGATGCTCAAAAAGCTGAAATTATTTCCTTCAACTTTGAAGGGAGCGACATTGAAGTGGTTTATGAGTTTAAACAGGTAGTTCTATTAGAACATGGGAAGACATGAAACAAGCATTTCTAGAGAGATACTTCGATTATTGTATGCTCAGGTTAATCATAAGGAAGAAGTGTTCAAGATGTTACAAAAGAAGATGAAAACTTAGAAGATTTATTGGAAAGATTTAAATACAACATAAAAAAGGGCACAAATGGAAAAACCTAGATCAAGACACTTTAAAAAGCTCTTTTGTTGAAAACAATTAGGGATGAATGGTTGGATATCCTCAACATGATGGGAAAAGGGGGATATATCACAACTCACATTACTCAGAAATATCCGAGTTATGTATCAACCTTTCCGGGAGGGAAATCCAAAACTGTCAAAAGGTCCAAGAGATCCCCTGCTCTTGCAAGGGCAAGTAAATCTATACAGGGACGATGAAGTAGATCGAAATAGGACACATGCTTGATGATTTTAAATCCGACATCTTAGGGAGTCTTAGTGAACAAATAGACACCCTCAAGATACAAAACAAGCAAAAGGCTGAATCTGATGCCTTGGCAATCTTTTGTCCCAAATGTAGGAAGAAACATGCCTTGAGAGAGTGTCCTCTAGATGTAAAAGTTGTAGAAACCCTGTGTTATTTGCTTTCGAGAAGCATGAGACTAAGAATTTTTCCTTCTCTTCCTAGTCTCAAGGGTCGTTTTTTCGGGAAGAAATTCCTACGGATTCCACGAGTCTCTTAATTTTGTATCTAGAAGACCTAGGCGGGGATCTAAGACACAAGGATTCCATGATCAAATGTATAATCAACCTCCACCTTGGAATTCTTGGCAGGCAACCTTGGCCCCCAATTTCAAAAATCAATCTCAAGCTTGGGCACAAGGATCACAAGGTCCCTATGGAAGATACTCTCCATATTATCGGTATCCACCATCCTATCCACCATATCCACATTTTTATCCTCAAAATCCTCAACAACATCATCGAACCAACCACATCAAAATCAACCACTTCCATTACCATTCCCTAAAAAATCCAATCAATTGCCACTCGACTCCATACCAAACCCCAATAATAGAACCCTCGGAATACATATATGATAGAAGGACAACAATTTCAAACTTATTTAATTACTCCTCTAGACCTTAGTGATGTTCAACTTAGAGTCCCGGAAGGATACTTGAGAAGAGGAAACCTTCACGTGATCATACGAGAACAAGATAATTCGAGGAAGACTCCTACGGGTTAATAAAAGTCTTGAGGAAGATACATCCTTTCAAGACCAAAACATTGAAAAAACTAAAACAAAAAAGATCCAATAAATCCAACTTCGGTATTAGAGCAACCATCCACATCTACTTCTATACCTCCCTTTCGAAAGACTACAAATTGATAAAGGTGTAGAAAAAATAAATAATGGTGCCTAATTATGATTTTTTGGATGAATTGAGAAAATGTTTGCATTAAAATTCCATTATTACGAGGCTATCAAAGAAATCCCAATTTTAGCCAAAACAATAAAGGAGTTGAGTATGAAGACAACAAGAAAAAAGAATAAGAGAAACCAAGAAAATTCAACTGGTAGGACAAATAGCAGATATTATGATGGGTAAGATTACTATTACAAAGTACCTTGACCCGGGAAATCCGAGTTGTCAAAATTCACATCAATGGCATTGAAATTCAAAACACACTCATTGACTTAGGAGCGAGCAATAAATATCATGAGTAGACGGATCATGGACAAATCGGAAACTTCCTAATCTTCTCTTTACACCCACATTATTACAATTAGCGAGATAGATCCGTGATCGGACCGGATGGGGTAATAGAAGACATTCCGAGTGTCCCTAGACTCTTGGGAGTACCCTATGGATTTCATGATCCTAACACCTAAGAATAATCTAGGAGGCCATCCTCATATACTAGGAAGACCTTGGTTGGCTACAAATTTGATGCTTTTATTAGTTGTAGGTCCGGTGATATGTATATTTCGATGGTAGTTCAATAAAGAAATTCACTTTATATCCTCCAACTAGGACAATTACTGAGATCTAGATGACACTCAATGGATAGAGGATGAAGAATATTTACAACCACTCTTCACAATTTCGAAATTAGTGAAGATAATCAAATCTCGAATACTCTAGAAAACTTTGAATCTTCTCCGAACACAAACAAGAATCATTTCAAGAGAGATCCAATATTGAATTCTTGTCATCTAGGCAGATGTCTCTTCATTCTATGGACAAATTTGGCAACTCTACAAGTGAAATTTTTCCAGCACAAAACTTGAACATAAACAAAAACCTAGAAAAAATCTCAACAAGAAGAGTTAGTCAAGCATTACGAGAGACATTCTTCGCATATGCATGGGAATACCATCGACATGAAAGGGATAAGTCCCAAGACTTTTACTCATCACATCTATATAGAGGCAAATTGCAAACCAATCAGACATGACCTCAAAGACGGATGAATCCAAATCTTAGGGAAATTGTCAAGGAAGAGCTGCAAAAAATTATTAAATGTTAATTTCATCTATCCTATTTCGAGATAGTCGGTGGGTCTCTCCTTTAGTAATTGTACCTAAGAAAATGGAAAATGGAGGGTGTGTGTTGACTACCGAGAACTGAATAAAGCTACTCTTAAAGACCATTTTTCCCTTACCTTTCATAGATCAAGTATTAGATACATTAGCGAGTAAAAAGTACTTTTCATTCTTAGATGGGTTTAGTGGTTACAATCAAATCCAAGTAGCACTTGAAGACCAAGATAAAACCACATTTACTTGTCCTTGGGGTACCTATGCCTACCGAGTATTGCCATTTAGGTTATGCAATGCACCCGCAACATTCCAAAGGGCGATATTAGGAATTTTTTCTGATCCGATACATGATTGTGTAGAGGTGTACATGGATGATTTTACGGGTTTATGGGGATACATTTGAAGAGGCTTCGGAAAACTTGGAAAAGGTCTTAAAAAGATGTCAAGAAGCAAACCTTTGTCTTAGTCATGAAAAATGTTTTATGATGTTCATCGAAGGTATTGTTTTAGGGCACCACATTTCGGGGGATGGGATTAGAGTTGATGAGGCGAAAGTTGAAGTTATTTCTAACCTATCCATTCCAAGTTGTCAAAGAGATGTTAGAAGTTTTCTAGGATTTGACGTGGTATTATCGGAGATTTATAGAAAACTTCACCAAAATAGCATCTCCTCTCTTCAAATTACTCACCAAAGATTGTGAATTTAAGTGGACTTCGATTGCCAATTAGCTTTGAAACCCCGAAAAACCAAAATTTCTGAAGCACCTATATTAAGGGGACCTAGCTCGGAAGTTACCTTTTCATATCTCGATCGAGATGCTTCCGATACAGCCTTTAGGAGACGATATTGGGACGAGAAAGATTTAATTCCCTATGCCATCTATTATATCAGTAAAAATTTGACTCTGTAGAGTTAAAATATCTGTAAATGCGAAAAAGAGTTTTTAGCTATTGTTCATGCCATTAACAAGTTTAGACACTATATAACGAGGCTATGAAACTTTTGTTCACAGCGATCATTACGCAATTAGATACTTAATGAATAAATCAATCACTAATGGCGAGTTATAAGATGGTTGTTATTATTGCAAGAATTCAACATTACTATTCTAGATAGGCACTGGAAAACAAAACATTATGGGTTGACTTCTGTCTAGAATTCAAAATATCAAAGATGACACTCCGGTTGAAGATCAATTTCCGATGAATATCTTTTTGCAATCTCTACTCAAACTCCATGGTTTGCTCGATATTGCCAATTATTTAGTTTCAGGAAAATTTCCTTCAATTATGAATGCAAGGGATAAAAGAAAAATCATTAATGATAGTGCAAGATATTCATGGGTCGCTAATGAGTTGTACAAGACGAGGTTCAGATTTGATCATTAGAAGGTGTGTTCGTGAAGATGAGATGCTCGAAATTCTCAAGGCATGTCATGATGAACCTTGTGGCGGACACTTTGCAGATAAGAGGACAACCTATAAGATCCTTAATTTAGGATATTATTGGCCATCTTTGTTTAAAGATGCAAGGGAGTATGTCAAAAGTTGTGACAGGTTGCCAAAGGGTAGGAAACCTTCTCCTTCGGGTGAGATGCCATTACAACCTCGGGCACACATTGAACCTTTTGAAAAATGGGCTTTGGATTTTGTAGGACCTATTAGTCCTCCATCAAGACAAAAGAAATACATATTAGTTTGCACTGATTATGTTACTAAGTGGGTAGAAGCTAAACCATTACTTGTTGCTAATGAATCATCACGTAGTTACTTTTCTTTTTGAGGATATTTTCACTCATTTTGGTGTCCCAAGGAAATTGTTACAGATCAAGGAGCTCAATTTACATCAAGGCTAGTGGAACAAATGATGGAGAAGTACAAAATCAGACATATAACATCTACTCCTTATCATCCACAAGCAAATGGTCAAGTGGAATCCACTAATAAAGTCATTGAAGGAATCCTAACAAAGACTTGTTCATCTACATAGAAGAGATTGGGTAGATAGGCTTCCTGAAGCCTTGTGGGCCTATAGAACTACATGGAGAAACACAACAGGCCATACTCCTTATGAGCTTGTTTATGGAAAGCAAGTTTTGTTTCCCATAGAGTTCCAAATTCAAACATTCAAGATGGCGGTTCAGCTAGGACTTGATCTAACGGAGGCACAAAAGCATAGACTGAGAGCAAATTAATGAATTGGATGAGATCGGACAAGATGCGGTTCAGAAAAAAAAGTCTAGTCCAACAGCAAAGGGCTAGATGGCATGACAAGTACATCAAGGAGAAGAAATTTAAAGAGGGTGACTGGGCTCTCTTGTTTGACTCAAAAATTCAAGGATTTTCAAGGGAAATTTCGGACACATTGGCTTGGGCAATATGAAATTGTTCGAATTTTTGATAATGGGGCAAGTAAAAATCAGAACTATAGATGAATAAGAGAGTCACTTTTCTTGTGAATGGTCATAGACTGAAGCTATACCACAAGCCACTCTCAAGAGAAGAGTTTGTCAAGAAGTTCCAAGAAGACAATGATGTGAAGTTAATGAAGAAGAGTCTCTCTTCTTCATCAACTTGATTAAATTTTCTAAAGTATTTCTCTTCTTAAATATATATATATATATATATATATATAAATAAATAAATAAATAAAGGTATAAACATGAAAACCAATCATTGATTGGCATGTTTATACAGAAAAGATAGGGTGAAAATCAGAGTCTCTCTGACACTCTAACTTTTCCCATTTTTGTTTTTAATAAGCAGCTGTTATAAAAATCATAAGTTCAGTTCCATAGTGCTTATGATTCATTTCATCTCACTCCATTCGCTTATCCATCCATACTCCATTTCATTCCATCATTCATATTTCACTCCATTCCACATTTCATTCCATCTTCCATCCATCTCATTTCCATGTCAAAATACAAAATTTGATATCTTGCTGCAAGTGAATAAAACATGTCATGAATTGCAAGATACGATCCTTATGTTCTTTCACTCCATTTCATGAATTGAATCCATTCCATTTCATCATCCACTTCATACACATCATAATCCATCATCCATTTTCATTCATACCATTTAACATTTCACCCATACTCCAAAAACATTCCATTTTCATGATTAAAAGTGCTCTACAGGAACATTCCGCAACTTAGTGGACATTCTATGTGTGATCGGCCTTTACGCTGCTCGACAATCTTTCCACGGCTACAAACCCCGAAGGCATCAACCAGCGGACATCGAATTGCAATAATATGACCCAGTTTTATCCATGAATCAAAAGTATCAAGAAAATTATGAAGACTCCTCCAAAGGTGAACACGAAGACAAAGGCTACAAAAATCAAATCAAAGGCAGAGGTAACAAGTTTAAATTACAATGGCATTTCATAAAAGTTTAGCATAGTTTAGTTATGGATTGTTCGAAAAGGTTTTTTTTAATTGTTTTTATTGATCAAACACCAACAAACCCTCTACGAGACTTTGGATTAAAATCTTCCATTTCAAATTTCATATCCGATAGCATTTAAGCGGCTAAAAAAAAGCCGAGGTGTTTGAATTCTCCACGTCTCTTAACGGGATCATTCAATGATGATTCCCTCTTCCGTCGCAAAATCCTCCGCCGTCTCTTCAATCATTAATACAATCCCTCCACCTCACTCCACTACTCCATTCACGTGACCATTGCCATAACTTCATTCAGTAGCCGCATTCCATTCCGAAGACGGAGATATTATTATCACCAAGAGCGGAGCCAAAGGATATCGGTTTGAATAGCATTGAGCATTGTAAACGCAGAGCGAGTAGAAGGGTAAATTTGGAAGTATAACGGTGTGAGGACTTGAAGCCACTTGATTCAGTGGGCGAGATAAAATATCATCGTAGGGCGGATAAAAATATCACGTGGACTGGAGTTTGAAGCATTTTCACTATAAACTCAGAATTGTAACGAGTGTGGAGTTTGAAGTCTTTTGTTACAGAGACGAGAGGTGTTGCAGGTGTTGAGTTTGAAGTCTTTGTTACCAAAAAGACAGAGGTGTTAAAATCGAAACCATTTGCTACCAAGAGCCGGAGGTATTGCACAAAAAGAAATTTGAAGCCATCACACTCGTCTCATCGAGGACATATCATCTCGAAATTTGAAATTGCTTTCATTATCAAACAAAGGCATATCACTTCAAAATTCAATTGTCAACGAAGCATATCGGTCCCCGAGGTTTCGAAGGTATTTTTTCATTATCAATCGGAGGTATGTCATTATGAAGTTTGGAGCCATTTTCATTTAAAGCTTGAAGCCATTTCAATCCGAAAGTGAAAGTCATTGTTTTGTGGGTAGAAGAGTGTTAATTTGATATTGAAAAATCATGGGTTTAATTGTAAGAAGCGAACCGATGGGTTCAAAATATTTAGAAGGCTACTCCACAATGCAAAAGAAATGTTACAACAAATAGGATGGCTTCAATTTTTGGAAAAAATTTAATGGCTTCCATAAGGAAGTCACTAAAACATTTGCAAGAGCATTTCAAGGAACCGAAGTTGAAGTAGGTGATGTCAAGTTTACTATCATCAAGTTTTTATTGCAGAGGCTACGAGATTGTTCGGGAACTGGAGAGAGATGGTTTAAAAATAGAGAATTCCACAATGACTCCCGAAACAAATTTTAAAATCACCAAATATGGATGTTAGTGTATTCAAGAAAGGAATTCCCGTCATCGCATTGAAAAACAAATGGAGAAACATACTACTTCTTTTACAAACATTTGTTACATGTGAGGGTAGATATGGGACATTTTATGTCTACCACATTAGACTAATGATGCATTTTAGAGAAGACTTAAACCTACCATATTTCTTGCTTCAAAGTCCGAAGAAGATGGCTTCCTGTGTTCGCGAGAAGAGTTCAATTTTTAGAGACAACCCTCGTATCATCATGGTTTGGTCAAAATTTTGATTGAGCATCATCTAGCTAAAACAAATGATACATGGGATGATTTCTTAATAAGAAATCATTTTGAAGAAGCAAAAGAACCATCACTCGAACCACGACCTACAAAGAGAAGTAGGAAATGGAGGGCTTCAAAAAGTTGAAATTGACAAACCGGTCCAAGAGAGTAGTGAGGAAATCATTTTAGAGAAGTTGACTCGAATCAAGAGGCAACTTAAGGAAGAGAAGATAATCAAGGAATGCGCCACGAGAGAAAGGAGAGGGATCCTCTCGGCCCTAGGAGAAGCCACGGGATTAAAGGGAAAAGCTGAAGAAAACACCAATCAAACAAACAGGGGTAATCAAAATATAAGATGAAGAAACACCCATTGAAGAGGATGATGAAGAGGATTTTTTATGAAGGAACCCACTGAAATTGATCCCGCTCAACAGAAATTTATGACTATGTGGAAACTTTGGAGAGGAGAGCTTCAGAAGCGAGGAGAGAGAACCCCCTAGTCCTCCACCTGTTTGAAATAGATATATTAAGGAGGGATAGATATGAGTTGGAATTGTCTGAATAGACACATCAAAAATGAGAATGAAATTCTCAAAGATCAAATCAAGCTCAAAAGCTGATATGAACTCAACCTTATCCCTACATATAGACAAAGTGGAGAGGACCAATGAGAAGTTGAAGACAAGGAACAAAAAAGCTAATCGGGGCACTCACCAACCTCGAGGTTCAAACTTGTTATCGAGAAACCCCGAGAAGACCTCTAGCTGTCGGACAAAGGAGAAGAAGGGGATTAGATGTCCTTACGAAGCCTGCGAATTCATAGGATAATTTGCATGAGGACATGCAAAGAGACAACAGAGTGGGGGTATGTTGAGCCTCAAAATTGTGCTTTCCTTCACCTCATTTTACCTCATTTTCCCTTGTCCATTTCTATCTTAAACCCAATTGATCAATAAATATAGTTAAAATTACTTCTAGAATGATTTACATGATCGACTTGTTGAATTTTTTTATTTTTTTCCATTGTTAAGCATTTTGACCGAAACTAGATGTAGAATGCGAGACATTAAAAGTAGCTATCGGCGATTCTGCTACTGCCTTCATGTTTGAGTATGTTCCCAGGTGGCCTCTTGAGAAAAAGCTGCATATGGGCATGATCCACGTCATGTCTACATGGTTCGTTGCTCATCATGGAGGAAGAAATGAATTCGGGTATGGTTTTGAACGTGAGGAACACATTTATGAAGGAAGACTCCTATTAGGGATTGCTCTCGATCCCGGATGTCTTTTCTTCTTCACGCGACCACTTCAAAGACTCCTAACGTGATTCGGATAAGGAAAGACATTGTTCCTAAATTGTTGTAATTATTGTTACGTGCATTTGCTTTATAAACTCTTGGGAGACCAAGAGCTATGTTAGAGATTTTTATGTTAGATTTGTTTGCTAGATTTTGTTTAAACTACGTGTTACGTTCCTGAAGACGTAGAGTGTTATGTTCAAACTATTGCATCGTTAATGGAAGCGGACAAAGTTATTTTGAAGGCGTGATTTAATTTGGAGTTGAATGCGCGTCAAGTGGTAGAGGGCCCTGCCTCTTGCACGGATTTATTTTGCGTAAATTAGATAAGTTTTCCTAGTTGCCTTTACGTTTTGCATTTGAATTGGTAGTTGTTTTGTTTTAGCTACTGTAGTCGTATTCATTCTAGCTCTTCCACAAGAAGACACTCTTCCAACAAATTAAAATGATGAATGTTGAATGACTATGGTATTGTAGAATTAGGAATTGAATTTATAGTTGTTTTAACTAGCTATCGTAGTTATATTCATTCCAAACTCTTCCAAAAGAAGACACTCTTCCAACAGATTATAATGATGAATGATGAATAGCTATGGTACTGTAGGATTTAGTTGTAGTTTTTGCTGTTCACTATCACGGTCACACTTGTTCTAATCACTCTTCCACGAGAAGGAACTCTTCCAAGAAATTCTTAAGAAGTTCAAGACATGACCGTGATAATGAATGATTTAGTTGTGTGTTTGTACCAAGTATCATCTCTCGTTCTTGCTCTTAAACGCTTGCCCAAGACATCATAATGACGAGTAGAGTATGGATGTGATAACTTAGTTTTTTCATTTGCTTTCAGTCCATTTGCTTACAATTGCATTCAAGTACACGATCGGAATTGTTCTACCTCTTCCAAAAGAAGGAACTCTTCCAAAATATCACTAATGATGAACAAACAGATTGTGTAACTTCATAGAATAATGCATGTTAGTATAGTTAGAATGCTCGGGAGTTTCATTGCATTTAATTCATGTTCGAGTTACTTTGTTTCAAGTTTGATGATGACTTATAGCTCAGCATTGATCTAGATTAGTGGCATCTTAGGTTCATTCTTAGATTAACTCATTGTACTTGCACTTCATATTCAAATTGTCTTCCATTGCACAATAGATTACTTTAGTTGTTTAGGATTAACAAGACAGCCTTCATTATTCACAAACATCTTCTTGTTCTAAAATCTACAAATGATCTATAGCCATAGGAACAGAAGACAACATCACTATAAGGTCTGAAATATCTCTGCAATTTCCTCATCATTTTATAAACAGAGCTCTTCCTCAAAAGAACTACTTTGAAAAAGAAACCAATAACTCTTTGAGTATAGGTTCTGTGACATTCAATTAAATTGCAGAATAGAACTAAGAATTGGTCATAGAATAGAAAGAGCTTAGAACAGAGTATTGCATCATTGTAAGTTAGTTGTTTCACGGTCTATGTAGAGAATTTGCATACTGAGTGATCATTTCTCAAGTTTAGTTTGTGTCATCTGCCTAAAAGTCATTATCAAGCTTTTGCTTTTATTTAGTCATAGTTCAGATTCTGCTTCAGTGTTTCCAATTGCATTTGCCATCCCATACATTAGGCTTAACTCTGTTTTTGACCACCAACTTCTTTCCATTAGTTTTCTAGGCATTTTCATTGAGAACATAAAACACCGAAAGACCAAAAACATCATAAATCAACATAAAAGACCAAAAACATCACAAAACACTACACACAACGCATTAGGAAACAAGCACCTAGGTACATATGGTACACTTCACTTCAACAGTTTACAAATCCTGGTTGACAATTAAATGAGCTCAGTTTAGGAGACTAGATTGAGACCCAACACATAGCTCCCTTCCAGGAGAGGCTGGTAAACGAGATCGGGAGGTCGTAGCTCCCTTCCAGGAGAGGCTGGTAAACGAGTCAGGGGGTCGTAGCTCCCTTCCAGGAGAGGCTGGTAAACGAGCGCAGGTGGGTGCCTGCGTGCTGGTCAAGTCTGCGCCAGCACATATGTTGTAAGATGTTTTCTCTATAATAAAATATTGAAGGCTGAGCAACTGCAGCGGTGGTTTTCTCCCGACTTGGGTTTCCACCTAAAAATCCTGGTGTTCATGTGTGATGATTTGTGTGATGGTTTATTCTGTTCTTACTGCACATGTTTACTGTTTATAGAACATCTAATGAATGAATGATGGAATGATATAAGTGAAGAACTAATGGCATAATTAGATCTCTGTATATACACGAGTTTTATGAAGGATATCCGCGTTTATACGCTAGTTGGCTTCAGCAAAGTAGCGTATGGGTTTTAGAGCATGAAAAAGTAAAAAGTTTCGGTTTGCCCTAAATACTGATTCACCCCCCCCCCCCCCCCTCTCAGTATTTTTCCCAACAATTGGTATCAGAGCAGGTCCTTGTGGAGAAGCTTGATCGCTTAAAGGAGATCCGTCGCAATGGGAAGTCAAGAAGGAGTAATGTCTATAAAGCCACCTCTATTTAATGGAAGCAATCTGATATTCTGGAAGGTACGTACAAAATCATATCTGCAAAGTCTTGGTGCAGATGTATGGGCAATCGTGGAAGAAGGTTATCAATACCCGGCAAGTATTCCTACTGATGCAGCAGAAAGGAAGAAGTATGAAATCAATGCCAAAGCAGTGAATGTCTTGTTAGGAAGCATGTATGAATCAGAATTTGCTAAAGTGATGCAGCTACATTCAGCAAAAGAAATATGGGACAAAATCATTCTGAGCTATGAAGGAGACACAAAGGTAAAAAGTGCAAAACTTCAAACTCTTAGAATTGAATATGAAAATTTGAAGATGCATAGTGATGAGAGTGTTGCCAGTTTATTTCTTCGTCTGGATGATATTGTAAATCGAATGAGAAATTTGGGTGAAACCATAACTGATACTACTCTGGTGGAAAAGGTCTTAAGATCCTTGACTTCGAAATTTGACTCTAAAGTTTCGGCTATTGAAGAAAGGCAAGATCTGCAAACTCTTACTATTGTTCAATTACATGGTATCCTGACTGCTTTTGAAATGAGACAAGGAGGTCCTTCTCAAATCAGAGAAGCTGCTTTTAAGGTATCTGCAAGAGGAAAAGAAAAGGAAGTTGTCAAAGAATCCAGCTATATATCCGACGAAGAAGAAGCGAATTTCGTGAGAAAGCTCCAACTAGGTACTGGAAAATTCAAAGGTAAGCTTCCTTTCAAATGTTTTGAGTGTGGAAAAGTTGGTCACTATGCTGATAAATGTCCTTATAGAGAAAAACATGGTAAAGGGAAAAAATTTGAAAAGAGAAAGAGTTATTATGCAAAAGAAGATGATGATGAAGTGTCCAGTGAAGATGAAGAAGATTCTGACCATGATCTGAAAGTGCTCATGGAAAAAAGGCAAAAGAAGAAGCCTACTCGAAACAAGGAGATCTCTCAGAAAACATGGTTAGAAGAAATTGAAGAAGATGAATCAGATAGTGATTGGGGTCATCCTTTGAATGATCTTAGTTGTGCAAACAATAGTGAAGATAGTGAAAGTAAAGTTGTGGATCTAGAAGAAGCTCTCAATGTTAAAGTTGAAGAACTACAAAGTTCATCTAAGACGCAAGAATCTATCAACAAAGAGATGATCTCTCAAATGGAAAAACAAATAGAAATGCTAAATGGACAGGTGGACAAGTATCAAAGGTTTCATACTTATGCATCCAATCAAATTAAAGAACTAGAAGCAGAAATCAACGATCTAAACGCAGATCTCGAAAAATCAAGCAAGAAGAATGAAGGACTTGAAGCTGCAATCATCTCTCTACAAACAGATCTTGAAGCATCAAGTAAGAAGATTGAGGAACCTCTACAAACATTTGAAAAGGAAGGCCTTGAAGCAGAAATCATCTCTCTCAAAGAAGATCTGGAAAAATAAAAAAGGAAGAATGAAGAGCTGCAACAAACATGTGAAGAAAACGAAAATTGGTTGAAAGAAGAGATTCTAAATCTGAAGGATCAAGTAGAAGATGGAAGAAGGAAAGAAGAAAGCACGACAAAGCAATGTCAAGCCTTGGAGGTTGAGGTAAACATTCTCAAAGGTAAATTAGAAGAAAAGATTATGATAGTACCAATATTCTGGACAATATACTGAGTAATCAAAGGTCCCCTGCTATCAAACTTGGTCTTGGTTTCCATGAAACTGTTAAAGGAGAATCTAGATCACAAGGAGGTGCTAAAGAATCAAAGGACATCAATGCAAAATCTGAAGTGTTGAAAGAAACAAAAGATCAACCAACAATCATGAACTCTCAAAGGAATTCATTCAAGAACGTTGAATGTTTTAAATGTCATAATTATGGGCATGTTGCAGCAAATTGCAGAAGCAGAACAATTCAGCCACAAACAAACAGATTCTATTCAGAAAGGTACTCTAGTAGCTTCAAGGGATATTGTTTCTCATGTAACAAGTATGGACATAAAGCAGCTGATTGTAAAAGGAGGAAGATTAGAAATACTCATCATGATTCTTATGCTTATTTCTCTGGACACATGAGATGTTATTCTTGTAACAAGTATGGACATGTAGAAAAGGAATGCAGGTTGAACAGATATGAGAAATTGGATAAATTCCAGCACACAAATAGAAAGTTTAAACAAATCTAGAAAAATATGGAGGGATGGAATAAGAATCAATCTAGCGAAGAAAAGGATTTTTTTGTGGATGCTCTAGAAGATAATGATTTTCTTGAAGAAAACACTCAATTCAAGATGGAGGACCGATCAGAAACGTAGGGAATTCTGACCCTACTGCAGTCATCTGGTTCTGAAGCTGACTTTTCTTATTGACTGCAGGAATGATGTGAGATACATTATGAGATCTAGTAATGTATCATCACAAGGGGAGCAATGCATGATGACTCTCATGGTTGATTTGATTATTCTGGTTATGTTTACTTCTGACAGCGCATCTGATGTGGAAAGGACAGGTACAGGATGTACAAACTCAGGAGGAAATGAAGGAAGATGAAAATTTTCTATGCTTCACTTTCCATACGCGGGTTATATTAACAAAAGTCGCGTATACACGCGAGTTTCAGCGGACACAGTTGTGTATGAATTGATGATAAGAGAATTTATATGCTAGCTGAAGATCTGGAGCAGAGGTTCAGGGGGAGCATCAGTCTGACTGTTAATAACTGTATTATTGACTCAATATCAGCTTAGTTTCTCAGTTCTAAATAATGATGATATGATACATGGTTTCTTGTGTTGAAGATTGTGGATGAGTCTTGTTTGCTTGTTGATGAAGAGTATTCATGAGATGAAAGTCCTATAATTCGGAGATAAGGGCAACCCATGCAGAGATTGTTGCTGATGACTTGCTGATGAATGTATTAATGTTGCACAAGTTAAGATGGAGCACTGGTTCAGGGGGAGAAGCAGGTTGAATACTAATGATTGCATTGTTGGCAATATGACTACTTATTCTTTTGTTTTTGTGATACTCATGCTCAAATGATGATGACTTGGTACATGGTTTATTATGATGAGATTTTGAGCCCTGGTTGCTGATAAGTATCTTTTGTGCTCACACATGGATGAGTTGGATGTCGTTTGATTCAGAAATAAGAATAGATCATGCAGATTTTGTTACTATGGTTGAGATCTTTTGCCTACATATGTTACTTCATGTTAAATCTTGAAGATCATGGTGATATTGGACCTCATGGATGATTGACACAGAGTTGAAAATAGTGTTCTGGTATGATAATCTCTCTTGGAAAGATTGTATTGATGCTGCAAAGAATCTGAAGGCTTGGATACTAATGGGCTTATGCTACAACCAGTGGATGACGCTTGAAGACACAACTACACTGTTCTGTAGTCCAGGGAAGCATTCAAATATCTCAGAAAGAAGCTGAACACTGGATTTTTCTCACAGAGGATCAGATCTGGTTAAAATTTAGAATATGGCATTGGATACGCGGGTTTCCTGAAACACAGTCGCGTATATATGCGAGTTCATGCACAGAAAACCGCGTATGACTGATTGCTGACAATTTTCTGTTTGGAGTCAGCTCTCTTCAGCACAGCTGCAGTGCTGTTTGGTATCTCTGATACTGTTTGGTCTCTGGTGGTGTTCCAGTTCTCATAATTCTATTTCTAATGTTTTGATAAATATGCCTTGATGATTTGTTGGTGAAAGTGTTCAGGATGCACTAACTAAGGGGGAGCCTTAGTCATATGGAAAGGACGCTTTAATGCACAGATTCAGGGGGAGCATTAGTCTTGATGAGTATAATGCATTTTTGGCATTATGGTGGTTCTGATATATGATCTCTCTTGAGGTCTTTTTGGTATTGGTTATGAAAAGTCATATTTGTATTTTTGATGAAAAGGTCATGTTGAGACCCATGATGTAAAATTGTAATATTCAGTCATGTAAGGTCTGAGTCAAATTTGTAAACCCACTTGGTTGGGTAGCTGAGTCAAATTTTGTAAACCCACTTGATTGGGTAGCTGAGTTGAAATGGGTAAATCCACTTGGTTGGATATTTGATGTAAGTATGAGTCTTTGGTGATAGGAAGTTCATAGAGTTATGTACTTCATTGAAAAATTTGTTTGAAGATTCAGCATGAACTCAGGGGGAGCTTGGTCACTTCAGTATATATCAGATCTGCAGAACGCTTCTTCCACATGAGGAGAAAAGGGGGAGAGTATGTTGGTTTTGATCCACCCTTTGCCCTTGATGTCAAAGGGGGAGAGTGACATGGTGTTTGAGTGAAGAGAAAGAATGGTGTCACAAATGGAGAGAATGTGACATGGTGTCATTATATTCTTAATATACCTATCTGTTGTGGTAACCAAACACCATCGTGGTTGCCATCAAGTCCAAAGGGGGAGATTGTTGGCAATATGATGTAGAGTGTTGTCCTTGATGGCAACCCACTGAATGAAGATGAAGACATGAGAGTGTTGACATGTGTTGTCCTTGATGGCAATCCACCTAATGAAGCTATTCTTGACTTGATGGTCTTGGTAAATGATGTTTGTTAGCAATATGATGCTGAGTGTTGCTCTTGAAAGGCAACCCACTTGATGAAGATGATGGCAACTTACTTGATGAAGTTGTGCTTGATAGAATATGTCTTGATGAACTAAATATGATGTATCTACAGTGTATACAGAAGGCAATGAAGAAAGGAATTCAGTATGTGCTAGATCTATGATGAAAAGAGTATGTCTCTAGGCATAAGCGGATTTGCCTAGGGGAAGTCGCGTATGCACGTGGGAATCAACGTTCCAAGTCACGTATGGGCAAAAGCGCTCAAAAAGTGCAAAACCAGGGGTAACCACCATGGTATTGACCCATTGTATTGGGTTATGATTCGTCTAAATGACCCCGTCCAGGAATACCATCAGAAGTAATGTAGTTTTGGGCTCATGGTATTGTTTTGGCTCATGGTATTGAAAAAGGGGCTCATGGTATTGAAAAAGGGTAAACCTATATAAAGAGAAGAAATTCATTGTGCAAATTATGAGAGTGGGAGCAAGATGTCTGAGCTTGAATGAATACTTCTCTATGAAGTATATCTGTATGGAAAGGGTAAAGTTTTGATAATAGATCTGAATCTATGATGCACCTATGAAGAAATGATGAAGCGGGATATCTAGATCTGAAATGTATTTGTATCTACTAGATCTATTTATGGAGTGATTAGATCTGTGATGAGGCGAACATCTGTCTGAAGTAAAGGGTTGAATCTGAACTGAATATCTGATCTGAAGAAGTATGCAGCTCTGTAATGGTTGAAGATCCATACGCTAGTTCGCCGCAGAGGAAGCGCGTATATACGCGGCTTCGCTGAAGAGAAAGCGCGTATGCGCAGTGAAAATTAGCTCTGTAATTTTTACAGAGGTATACGCTGGTTGATGTGGACGGAAGCGCGTATATATGCGACATCAGAGAAAGGAAAGCGCGTATGCAAACTAGGGTTTGCTGAAGTATGGGGTATGAAATGTCTGATCTGATCTGCTCTGTTTTAGCTATCTGTTGTTGATGTTTGACTGTGCTTAAATGTATGAAGAGGGTCCAGTCTGAAAATATGATGAAACGTGGCCTGCAAGTTGTGTCCTAGAGGAAGCTTTGGATCCAATGTGAAAATTGATGAAACGTGGTCCATAGAGGTGCTGAGGGTTGTAGCCTTCAGTCAGGGGGTCGTAGCTCCCTTCCAGGTGAGGCTGGTAAACGAGATCAGGGGGTCCTAGCTCCCTTCCAGGTGAGGCTGGTAAACGAGATCAGGGGGTCGTAGCTCCCTTCCAGGAGAGGCTGGTAAACGAGTCAGGGGGTTGGAGCTCCCTTCCGGGAGAGGCTGGTAAACGAGCGCAGGTGGGTGCCTGCGTGCTGGTAGAGTCTGCACCAGCACATATGTTGTAAGATGTTTTCTCTATAATAAAATATTGAAGGCTGAGCAACTGCAGCGGTGGTTTTCTCCTGACTTGGGTTTCCACCTAAAAATCCCGGTGTTCATGTGTGATGCTTTGTGTGATGGTTTATTCTGTTCTTACTGCACATGTTTACTGTTTATAGAACATCTAATGAATGAATGATGGAATGATATAAGTGAAGAACTAATGGCATAATTAGATCTCATTGTATACGCGAGTTTTATGAAGGATATCCGCGTGTATACGCTAGTTGGCTTCAGCAAAGTAGCGTATGGGTTTTAGAGCATGAAAAAGTAAAAAGTTTCAGTTTGCCCTAAATACTGATTCACCCCCCCCTCTCAGTATTTTTCCCAACAGTTTGTTGAACCTGTGTTGTAGAAGAATCTGTGTTTGAAGTAGTAGTTGAACTCACTGGCACTGCAGTTGCCATTGGTTCCTTTGGTGCTAGCTTTTCTCCTAATGTGGAAGTCACTGTTGTGGTAATCACTGGTATAACTGAAGGAATAATAGGAGTGTTAGTCTCTTTCACTGTTTCCTTCTCTTGGACGCTTGTCCATTTGAGATTCCATTTTTTTTATTTGAGCAGTTAGTTTGAGGATGAGCTTCATCATTTCTTCTTTTTCACTTTGCTCTTGAAGGATTTCGTTAGTCTGTGGATGCTCACTTTGAGGAAGCTTACGCTGTTTCCTCAAAGCTGCAATATCATCATTCTTTTTCTTAATCAATAATTCTGCTACCTGAACATTTGAGGGATCATATCCCACCTATAAAATTAAATCCTCTAAGGATTTAATCCTTAGGTCCTTTGCATACAAAGATCCTTCGTCTAGCTTCATTTTATCCTGCATGTTAATAATAGTATTCTACAACTTGGTTGCACTCATTTCCTTTGTCACCACAGTTGAATACAACATTTCAGAGCTATGTTTGTGTAATTCAATTTGGTCTAGATCATGAACATTTTCAGTGTCTACTTCAAACTCCACCTTTTTATAATCTTCCACTGTCTTTGGTGTTGAAGTAGTTGGTTGCAGGAATGAAATAATCATTTTGTTTGTAGAATAGTCAAAGGCTGATAGTAGCATATTTTGATTCCCTGGTTTTTTCTCGAGGAATTGAGAATATATCTCTGATTTAATTTCCTCATTCTTCTGCTTTATCTTCTTATATTTTTATTGTATATCTAATTCCTTTTCCTCAGTTGTCTGTGAGGAAGAGGCCTCCATATTTTGTTTCTCAATCATCTGAGTATCATCTTTACCTATTGTTTTCTCTTTTTCATTCTATGCAAGAGTTTCATTGATTATCACTGTAGCTTCATCATTATTTACCTCTGGCTCATTTGTATCCTCAACATCAATTACCTTTTCTTTCCCTATTGAACTGAATTTAAGCATTTTATTGTAAATCAGTTTGAATTTTGTTTCTGTAGTTGTTTCAGGTGTGTATGTTCCTTCTTCTCTGCTTCTTTTAGCTGAAGTCTCTAGTTGCTTTACAACTTCAAGGGCTTGTGTTGTAACCATTTTTCCTGTTGTCTCTATATTAGTGACTGTATCTATCAATGTGTTTTCCAACGATTCCTCTTGATTGACAAAATTTTCAATCTTTGGCTTGGGCTCATGTATGAAGGGTGTAAGTTTACATTTTACCCTTAAATTGCTCAGGATCCCTTGAGGTTCATAGTTCTAGGGAAAAATTTCTTGAAATTTGAATTCTACTAGTCTCTTTGAGATTTCTTTTTTTGCCTCTCTGTTATTTATGATGAAAGGACTAACCTGATTCTTCAACTTGAATTGAGTCTTTTTCCTTGCAGTTAAGAAGTTGATAGAGTCATAATTGAGAATCTATCTTAAATATTCCAATGCAAAAATTCTCATGTTCATGTATTTTGGAAACTTATAAGGTAATAATTTGGATCCAAAAATTCTTATCTCTATATGTTTTTTATAAAGAAACCAGTCTCCCATTTTATTCTATTCTGATAGTTGTAAGATCCTTTTCATTTATTCATTGACTCTGAGCTACTCTGCTTTGTACGAAATGTTCATTGTTGGATGGAGGAAAAGGTCTGAATAATTTGTATAAGTGAATTCACTATTCTCTTTCCTTAGCAAGGAAGTCCAAAAGATAAAAGATAAAGGCTTACCCTCCAAGTCCATATTTTGCAATGCAATTGGAAAATTATCAGCTTCAAAAAATAAAAACAAGTGAAACAAGTAGGAAGAGTATTTGAAAACCCATTCAGTGGGTATTTTGGTAAGTGGATGATGAATACTATCTTCTATGAAACTGGCATAATAAAAAATGAGTGCTGGAAGTTGGCCTGGAGATAAGGTGGATAGAAAGCCAAGAATGGATTCATCAGTGAATCCATCTGTAAAGTATCCCAGTATAAATGATAGCATTGAAATAATATGCCTAGACCCTTCAGGAAATTTGGCAGTGGAATAAGGAGGGTTCAACTTAGGAATGTCAACATGGGAAGGAAAAAAGTCTTGAAATATCATAAACTTCTTTTGGAAATCCAAGCTTAAGTATAACTGGGTCAAAACTTCTATAGATAGGGGGACTGATTGAGGATTAGACTGTAATTACAACATTTGATTTATGGACTCTGCTGTAATAGTAAAAAGGATTTCTCTGTCTGCATTAACAATGGCCCTTTGGTCTGGTTCATAATTCTTTTGACACAGTCTAACAAGGTCTTGTCCAGGATGAGTCAAAGGAACTACATATTGGGGCAAATGAGTCTCCCAAATAGGCATTTCATCTTTTTCCAAGTACTTATCATAGCACCAATTATGTATTTCTAAAATGTTGAATTCTACCACAGGGTCAACAATCTTGTAGTCCACATCAGTCAATGGAAGGGTTTCTTCAGCAGCTACAGGTGGCTGGAGAGGATTTACTGATATAGTGGATTTAGCAGTGAGGGATGGAGTAGATTTGAAAGCTTTAGGTGTTACAGATTTAGGAGGTTTGGATCCTCCAGGCTTGGTTGGTTTAGAACCTCCAGGTTTAGCTATGATTTTCTTTTTGGTCATTTTGGATTAACTACTGCAAGCTTAAATTGTTTTCAGGAGTGAATTTTCTTTATCAGAGGATATAAACTAGAATAAGAGAGAAAATGAGGGTTTCCTGAATAGATTGACTGCAAACAAGGGTTTTTAGGATATCTGAATGCTTTAAACCCTTTTATGTATGTGAAATTGATCTTTAGAGGTCGCAAATTGAGGAAATTGGCTAAAAAAAAGTGCTTCTTTTGGACTTGGAATTTTATGGAAAAAATTGGCCAGGGTTTGGCCTCTTTTTCAGTGTTTTTGGGAAATTTCTTCAGGTAAAACCCTTAATTGAAAACCTGGTTCAATGATTCTGGGTCTAAACTTTGAAATTGTAGGTTTTGATTGGTCGAAAAATACCTTTGAACACAGGTATTTGGTTGCTTGAAGGGTTCTTGAGAAGATATTGGTTTCATCCGAGGACTAGTCCGGATTGCTGGTGTAGTCGAATGTCTTTAATGGTCTTCAATGGGGAATCTGTGGATAATTTTGACTTTCTCCAGGTATAAGTCAATAATTTTGATCAAAAGGTTTCTTACACAGTCAAGCAGAGTCTCTTAACAGTTTGAAATGCGCAAATAAACATCATCGAAGGTATACCAAAGGTTTTAAACTTTGATTTTTAATTATCATAGACGCATTAAATGCTGGTCTTATCATCTAGCGGGAGTGGCTTTTGTTTTAAAATGCAAAACTGGTAGCATTTTTCACGTTGGGTTTAGGCGGTAAGCTGTTTTAACACAAATGAACGCGATCCAATAGAATATTGACACGTCGCTGGGGGCAGAATGGGTAAAACCACCCATTTCGTGCTCGATTGGTGTTGGAAAGGGCGTTTGAATTTTTTGCGTGATATTGATTAAGAGTCGTTGGATCTGGAGTATTGGAGCAAAGGGTGAGGGTTTGATTGAAAGCTGCAGGCAATCAAAAGTGGGAGCAGGGTATTGTTAAGCGTGGTTTGTCAAAGGTTTTATATATGGTAAAAAAATGGGGCTAAATGAAGGTGTTTTTATATATAATTTTTTTTATATATAAGTGAAGTTGCATGCGGCAGGATTAGGTTGGTTTAACTATGGTTTAGCCTATGTAAAGGTAGGGGCTTTACATAGCGGGGGTAGGATAT
Source organism: Pinus albicaulis (assembly GCA_034641835.2). Taxonomy (NCBI): domain Eukaryota; kingdom Viridiplantae; phylum Streptophyta; class Pinopsida; order Pinales; family Pinaceae; genus Pinus; species Pinus albicaulis. The sequence goes on from JAXQQM020082750.1 coordinate 102,473, forward strand.
AAAGGGAAGGCTTAAGTTTTGTGATATTTAAGCTTAGCCTTAGATTTAAAAAGGTGACTTTGCTTGCTTAGAGGTGGATATGTTTGGGATTTTCAAAGCTTTTTCAACCTTCATAAAGTGATAAAACATTTTTCATACTTAGGCTAAAAATGCTATGAGCGGGGTATATGTATTTTATTACAAAATACATAGGATATGCATGTAAAGCCACATTTTGAATATTTATTTTATTATATAGTTTTTAGACTTGTTTTAAGAGTCTAATAAGCATAGGGGGCAGAGTATTTAAATTTAAGGTTAGTTTTAGACCAAAGGGGGTATTATTTGGGTTTTTTATTTTAGCATGTGGATCTTAACTTTGGTCTAAAAACTTTATAATAGTGGGTTTTGGGGGTATTTAAAATAAAGGGATTTACATAAATAGGATAAGGTATTTTTAGGGAATTAAAATAAATTAATTTAGAAGTTAATATGACAAGGAGAAATGGAATACACAAAAATACACTAAATGACCAAGTAGATTGAATAAATAAAATCATAGCTTATTATTTATCATTTCACCAATTTACTTAGGATAGAGTGTTTTTTGAGGGTTTTTGTATTTTTTTTGAATGAAGGAAGTTAATTAAATGGGATTTCAAGCTTCATTAAGTAAGAAGGTTTCTTTACTTATGAAGATGACTTAAATGTATGAATGAGGGATAAATAATGGTAAAGGGGATTTTATCATAAGAATTCAACATTTTCCACTATCCAGTCGTTGAGCCTTGGGTCCAATCCCAACAAAAGTCAGAGAAATGCTCTGGGCCTCTTTGATTGGAAGTATAGAATACTGAATACTTATAGGGGAAGGGAAATTAGTGATTTTTTCTCGGTGATGAATATTACATGTTTTTTCCCACTTCTTTCTACCTACCCAACATTACTCTAACATTTTTTCTTCCTTTTAGCAAGTGCATTTAAGCTTGCTACTTTGAAACATTTTATTCTTTTGAAAGCATAAAACTATCTAATTCTACCTTATTTCATCCGAGGGCTTAGATTAAACTGATGAGCTCCTCAATATTTTCTACCTAACTAATGATTTGTCAGGATTAAACTGTCTGAAAAATACTTATTCACTATCTAAAACATGGAAATTGAAAACATGATAAGTCAAGATTAAACAATTTAACCCATCATGGATTATGGCATTTATTGACACTCTGCCATAATCATTTGCAAAAAGTAAAAAGTAGTGGCATTTGGACTTGCACACTTTCATGTTTTATTTTCATATTTTTTCTTTTGGGGTCTATATATTTTTTAAGTCCTTTGATTTTTCTTTTAGGACTTTTTACCCTCTTTTTTTGATTTTTTGATTTTTGATTTTTTTTCAAAATATGGGAAAACAACTTGCAGAAAGCAAGTTTTCTACATATTTTACAAGACTATCAAAAGTCAATTCAAAATTATGAATCCTATATTTATAGGACCCTAATACTTCACATGGGGATGGCATTTCCTGGTGAAATTTCAAGAACTCTAAGACTAGTAGCCTTCAATTTTGACCAATATGTTCCAGTAATTGTCCTTTGTTTTCTACAAAAAACTCATATTTATGATATTTTTCTCTTCAAAGCTTAGGGCCTTCTCTCCGGGCTTCAACTTTGGAAAGAAAATATCCAATCCAATCTAAACTTCAATGGATATTTACAATGATGTAATAAGTAACTGGGACTAACTATTAGTTAACTCAGAAGAATAGTAGTGTTTGAGCATTTTACCATTAACTGGTCCTTCTTGAATATCTGTTCCATCCAAATCTTTGATGAAGAAAGAATTGTTACCCCTATATCCATAAATTACATAAGGTCCTTTCCATAGAAAGTCAAACTTCCTATGCTTATATTTGTCCTCTCTCCTAGAATCCCACTTTAACCCTTGATCTCCAATGTAAAATTCATCTTATTTACTTATTTTATCAAAACATTTCTTGATTTTATCATGAATGACTTGGGATTTCTCAGAGACTTCTTCCCTTGTTTGTTGTAGATGAATAGTCAGATTTATCCTCCTTTGTATATCATTGATTTCCACTTGTGATTCTTGAATGATCTTCATTACTGGAGCACCTAAGGATGATGGGAAAACTGCATCCATCCCATAAAAAATTTGATAAGGGGAAGTGCCAATTAACTTTTTGGTGGTAAGTCTATCTGCCCATAAGGCATAGACTAACTTTTTATTCCAAGTCTTTTTGTTATCTTCAAGTAATTTTTTGATAATATTAACAAGGATTTTGTTTGAAGATTCAGCTAGGCCATTACCCTAAGGGTAATAAGCAATAGAGTGGCCTAAGGTAATATGATACTTGTGACAAAATAAAATCATTTTCTTAGATTAAAATGTTGCCGCATTATCAGTAATTATTTTCTGAGGGCATCCAAATCTAGATAAAAAGTTGTTTTCTATGAAAGAGATAATGACTGTGTCAGTGGCTTGTCTGGTAGGAATGGCTTCAAACCACTTAGTAAAGTAATCTATGGCAGTCAAAATTCACTTATGTTGGCCAGAGGATGGGGGGTGAATTTCTCCAATGAAGTCTAAACCCCATTGTTTAAATGGCATCTCGGTTGAAATTGGATTTAAGGGTAAAGGTAACAATCTCTTTTTTCCTTCAAAAATTTGACATTTATGACATGAAGTAACAAATTTCTTTACATCAGAAAATAAGGTAGGCCAGTAAAAACCAGCTCTAAGGATCTTATATGCAGTGCTTTTCCAATATAAATGCCCTCCACAGTCACTTGCATGAAATTATTCGAGAATTTTTTCAGCTTCTACTTTCAGTAAATAATTTAGTAATATCCCACTATGTTCTTTCCAAAAAAGCACATTATCTAAAATACAAAATCTCATTGCTTTAAGTTTAAGAAATTTGGCTTTTTTCCTTGATAATCTAGGAGGAGATTGTAAGTTTGTAAGTATAAAGATAATATCTGAGTACCAAGGTGAATCTAGAAATGCTTCACTGATCATTAGAGTCGCCATCTCTTCCTAGTCATCAATTTGAGCAATAAAATTTATGTCTAATGCATTGCAGTTGGATTCAGCCATCAATCTAGCTAATCCTTGTCCTTTAATGAGATTTGTTGGTTTAATTTCTATGTCATATTCTAGGATAGTGGAAATCCACTTACCTCTTCTTCCATCAGGGCCATCTTGAGTAAGAATGTCTTTAACTATTGAATTAGGGACATAGGCAATTATGTGGGAATAGAGAATGTAAACTCTGAAATATTTTATAGCTTTAACCAAGGCTAAGGATTGTTTCTCCATTATGTTATATTTCAGAGGTGCATCTCTAAGAGTCTTACTGAAAAAAGCTATAGGCTGTTCAAAACCTTGATCATTCTTTTGCAATAAAACTACAGCAATGGTATGTTCTGATGCAAAATAAAAAACTATAAAATCTCTTTTGAAATCTGGACTAATTAAGACTGGTGTTTAAGTTAAAGTCTGTTTTATGGAATCAAATGATTGTTTGGCTTCAACAATCCATTTTAAATTTGAGTCTTTTTTTAGCATATTGTTCAATTCTCTAATGATTTCAGCCAAGTTTGAAATAAATCTTCTCAAAAAGTTAATTTTACCTAAGAAAGCTTGCAATTCTTTGATATTTCTAGGTGGATGAATGTTCAAAATTGCTTCTATCCTAGCAGGATCAATTCTAATTCCCTCTTTTGAAATTATATGTCCTAGTAACTTACCTTCCTCTAGTCCAAAGAGAGTTTTCTTAGGATTTAAAGAGATGCCAAATTTCCTACATTTAATAAAGACCTGTCTCAAATGATCCAAGTGTTCATTATTTTTTTTGGAAAATACAATAATTTCATATAGATAAATTACCAAGAATTCATGAATCTCCTTAGCAAAGGCTATGTCCATAGCTCTCTGAAAGGTTTCTCCTGCATTCATTAGACCAAAGGGCATTTTCACATACATGAAAGTGCCCCAAGGAGTGGTGAAAGTTGTTTTAGCCTGATATTCCTTTTGGACTAGGATTTGGTTATATCCTGGAAAACCATCTAACAAAGAAATTCTAGAGGAACCAACTATCCTTTGTAATATATGATCAATCTTTGGTAAAGGGTAATTATCCTTTAAAGACACTTTGTTAAGATTTCTAAAGTCGACACATAACCTAATTTCACATGTTTTCTTTCTTGTTGGTACTAGGTTTGAAACCCAATCAGAATATCTGATTGGTGCGATGATTTGAGCATCATGCATGCATTTTACTTCATTTTATATCAAAGGTAATAGAACAGGATTAATTCTCCTCAATTTTTGTTTGAATGGCTTCTGATCATCTTTTATGGGAATTTTGTGTTGGATTATGTTTGTGTCATAAGCTTTAAGATCTTCATAACTCCAAGCAAACACATCTTGATATTCCTTTAAAAGATCAATGTATTGTTCCTTTTCTTGTTGAGGTAAAGATGTAGACAGTTTAATAATTTTTGGTTTTAATTCTGTCCCAATGTTACATTCCTCAATGTCAGACCTAATTGGTTCCATTTTTGGATTTTTAGGCATATCATTGGAATAAAAAAGGTCTTCCAAAGGGGTTAAACCTTTAGGAAAAAATTTATCTTTCAAATCTAACATGTCAATTTATTCTTCAATGATTTTCTCAACATCTATATTCTCTAAGTTATCTATATCAGATTGATTAAATACAGTTTGTTTGTTAAATTTATGTACATCTATGTTATCTATTTCACAATCAAAATCTAAATGTATATTACAGTCTGTATCTATTTTACAATTTTGAAATTCTTCCTCATTATTCAAAAAATGATAAATATATTCATCCTGAGAGAAAATCTGCCAGTACTTGAGGTTTTCTAGGATAATTGGTCTATGTTTAACCTCAACAGTATACCTATGATTTGGCTGGAATGGTAAGTTTCAAGTACTAGCAAAAGTTGCTAGACAGTGTGCTTTAATGTTTTGTTTGCTGGCTATAGAAGCAAACTTGTATTCCAATAAATCATCAGTTAAATCAATTGTTGTATCTCTGTATCTGGCTAGCCTAGGATTATAAACAGAATAATCTCCATTTATTTGTTTTATGATTAATTCCAAATCTCCCATGATTAGAATTATTTTTCCTCCTAAGTTTCTAATGATCTGGAGGCTTAGAATAAGTACCTCATACTCTGCCATGTTGTTTGTACATTTGAAGTTGAGTCTAAAGGCATGTCCTTCTGAAGGATTAGTTTCCATATTTGTAATCCATACTCCTACTCCTGCTCCTGATTTGTTTACAGAGCCATCAAAGTCTAAGTGCCAACGTGACTCATGAAATATGTTGTCATTGTTTGGTTTTTGCTTTTTGTTAATCAGTTCAGTTTGGATTTCATTGTTATTAGAGTTACAAAAAATAAAAGAGTCAATGATGGCAGTGTGGGTGCAGGCATTAAGGACAGTAGTTCAAACTTGGTTACAATTTTCTCTAGTTCAGGAGGAATTAATTCCTAGTCTTCATTTCCACTCTCGGTCATCAAATTTTATTAGATTTGTTCGATAAAACTTATAAAATGACCTAAGGAAGCTAAAGTCCCCTTATCTTTCTTCAACATAAGAATTTATATTAAACAATGTTTAAAAGCCACATGTGGAAGCAAAATCCCCTTTTACCCTTTGGAAACATTCTAACTCACTTTTATGCAATGTTTTAAAGACCTTCAGAAATGTTTTAATTTACTTTTAAAACAGTGTTTAAAACCCTCTCAACAATGTATTTCTGACTTCAAACTCTTAATAAAGCTCCATTGAAATAATATTAAAACCTTCGGAAATATTATAAAGCACTTAAAACAAAGTTTAATACCCTTTCGCAAGGTATCGGATTTCAAATCTTTAATAAAGCTCTATTGCAACCATCCGTCGGGTCCATGCCTTTTCATTAAACTCCACGCAACTTTGGGCGTGAACACCATCGGATCTCCGATACTTATGATCGGATGCCTATTGTGCTCAAATTAACCTAGTGGATTATCAACAAAAAATCACGTGAAATAGGTGGTATTGTGCTTGTGACGTGTCGTGATACTATTCGATCGCGTTCAATTGAATTAAAACCGCTCACAACCCAAAAGTGGCACGACAATAGTGATCGGGTTTCCCAAAACTGCTTAACCTTCAAATTTTGTGTTTAACCGCGTTTAAACACGGATTTCCCCCATTTATTTTCGTTTTGTCTTCAACTCCTCTAAAACCCTCCTTTTCCGCTGCGAACTCAACAAACATAGATCAACTATCACTGTTCATCTTAAACAAAGAAACCAGAATTTCTTTAAATTCCTTCGTGTCTTTACGCAGAAGTTAATATACATTCAAATCCTCCTTCACATAGAAACTAATTGCTCTCAATTTCTACACAGAAAAACATATATCTGGTAGATTCGAAGGGATGAAACCCTATGGGAATTTTCCAAGAAACAATAGATAAATGAAATTCTGCCATTTTACTAAAACAGAGGCAAAACCCTCTAAATCACTTCTTCCACTGCCCAATTCGAATTCTTCCTTCTTAGAGGTTACATTTATAGTTTTTTTACATAACAGTTGACCTCCTCTAGAGGATCGAATTCTCCCAATTTAGAAAAAATCCTAATTACATAATATCTTCCCTAAATCTATCAACTGAAGACTAAATATACTGAATCTAATCTAAAACAGTTCAACCTCCCTAGATACTAGTTCAACCCTATCTAGTAAAACTGTAAATTGATAGCTAAAATTACCAACACCTTTTCTTGCAACTTTTTTTTGGATTTTTGGAATAATTAATGAAGCCTTTTTTCTCTAAGCCTCATGCCCTTGCATCAGACTCCCGAGGACAAAAATATTCATGGGCTCTTGTCCATGAGCTCCTCCATAGAACTGCCCAATTTCTACAACATGGTTTCTGTCATCTAGGTAACATCTTCAATTGGTCGATCTCTCCTTTTGATCAAATATTGAAAATACTCCTATCCCCTGGTTTTCTTAAACACTTTCTTGTCTAAGATCCTCTCTGGCTGTAATGTCTTTGCTATGGGTAACTGCTTTACCCAGTCAATCTTTTCTCTGTCTTCTAGTCTGTCATCTGTGCCACCATCTTCATATCTGTATAAAACAGCAACATTGAATATTGGATATATTCCAATATCATATGGTAATTCAATTTCATAAACATTTGCAAAAAAAATTTCTCAATATCCTACATGGTCCTATCTTTTTGAATTTTAACTTGTTATACTCCCTCTTTGGAAATATTTCTTTTCTTAAGTGTGCTAAAACCAAATCACCAACTTCAAAATTAACTTCTCTTTTGCTCAAATCTGCTCGGTTCTTGTACTTGATGCTATTTTCTTGTAGCTACTGCTTTACCTGTTCATGTATTGCTTGAATTTCTTAAGCAAACTCCACTCCTTCAGCACTTCTCATTTCTACCTTTCCCAATTTCCTCAATTCAGATACTCCTCTTGGGTGCATTCCATAAACTATATGGAATGGACTCTGTCCTGTACTTCTGTTAGGTGAATCACTATATGCATACTTTTCCTATGGAAAAATATGATCCCACTATTTAGGATGTTCTCCTGCAAGACTTCTCAAAATATTACCCAAACTTTTTTTCACTACTTCAGTCTGCCCATTAGTCTGAGGGTGATAAGCTGAGATGAAACTTAGTTTCGTACTAAGCTTCTTCCACAATTTCCTCCAAAAATGACCAACAAATCTGGTGTCTCTATCAAAAACAATACTTTTAGGTAACCCATGTAATCTAACAATCTCCTTGAAAAACAAATTGGCAACATGAGTAGCATCAATGGTTTTATAACATGGAATAAAATGTGCCATTTTTGAAAATCTATCAATTACAACATAAATGGCATCATTTCCTCTCTATGTCTTAGGAAATCCTAAAACAAAATCCATACTTACCATATCCCAAGGTCTGTCTGGAATAGGTAATGGAATGTACAAACCTGCATTTTGACTTTTCCCTTTTACATATTGACAAATTTTACAATTCTTCACATACTTTTCCACTTCAGATCTCATCTTTGGCCAAAAATAAAAATGACTTAGTTGCTCATAAGTCTTATCAACACCAAAATGTCCAACAAGTCCACCACTATGTTTCTCTCTGATTAAATTTTCTCTCATAGAACAATTTGGTATGCACAACTGATTTCTTTTGAACAATAAACCCTCTTGCAAGAAATAATCTAACCACTGACTTCTGTCTATAAAAACAGGATTACAACATGCTTCAAATGCTTCTTTGAAATCCAAATCTGTCTTATAGAGTTCTTTAAGAAAATCAAAACCTAACACTTCAATTTGACTTTCTTGAACAATAATGCTTTTCCTACTCAAGGCATCAACTACCTTGTTTGCTTGACCACTTATATGCTTCAATACAAAGTTAAAAATTTGAAGATATTCAACCCATTTTGCATGTTTTTGATTCAATTTAGGTTGTTGCATAACATACTGTAAATAATGATTATCTAAATATACCATAAATTCTTTAGACATTAAATAATGTCTCCACTTCTTCAATGACTGTACAATTTCATAAAATTCCTTGTCATAAGAAGAGTATTTCCTTCTTGTCTCATTTAGCTTCTCACTGAAATATGCTACATGTCTATCTTCTTGAATTAATATAGACCCAATAGCTTCCCCACTGGCATCACATTTTACTTGAAATGGTTTATTAAAATTAGGCAAAACTAAGACAGGTTTCTTAGTTATCTTTTGCTTCAAGAACTGAAATTTCCTTTCAGCGTCAGCAGTCCACTTGAATTGTTTTTTGTCCTTCTTTATGGTTTCAATGATAGGTGCATTGATCTTACTAAAATTCCTTATGAATTTTCTATAAAAACTAGCAAGGCCATGAAAAATTCTTGCCTCAAAAACACTTTTAGGTGAAGCTCACTCCATAATTGCCTTTATCTTATCTGGATCCATTTTTAATCCTTCAGCAGAAACAACAAAACCTAGATATACCAATTTTTCTTTCATGAATGAAAATTTCTTTAAATTCACTTCTCTTGATGTAATCTCCTTAAGAAATAATTAAGATGTCTCAGGTGTTCTTCCTTTGTTTTGCTATAAATTAATATATCATCCATATATACTATTGAAAATTTACCAATAAATTCCTTTAATACTTCATTCATAAGCCTCATAAATGTGCTAACTGCATTTGATAAACCAAAAGGCATTACCATCCATTTATACAATCCCTCATTTGTTTTATAGGCTATTTTCCATTCATCTCCTTCCCTTATCCTAATTTGATGATACCCACTTTTCAAATCTAATTTTGAAAAATATCTTGCTCCACTCAAACAATCCATCAAATCTTCAATTCTAGGTAAAGGAAATCTATACCTGATTGTTATCTTGTTAATTGCTCTTGAATCAGTGCACATTCTCCAACCTCCATATTTCTTTAGACTTAATACTGTAGGTACTACACAAGGACTCAAACTTTCTCTGATCGAAACTTTGTCAACCAATTCTTGTGCTTGATTTCTGATTTCTTCATTTTCTGTAGGAGTCATTCTGTAAGCTGCTTTGTTTGGAAAATTTGATCCTGGAATCAAATTTATCTAATGGACGATTCTTCTTACAGGTGGTAATTCATCAGGCAAATCATCCACAATAATATCACAATAGTTATCCAACATTTCTTGAATTTCAATTGGAAAATCAGAAATTTTAGTAGAAGTAAATACTACCTTAGGTTTGCAAACTAAAGCAAAATTTACCTCATCATCTTCAATCTACTGCAAGTATTCTTTTCCACTCAACAATCAAGCCTTTGGATCAGAATTTTTACTTGATGCATCTTCTTCTTCCATAGGTAACAATGTTTGATTCATACCATCTTTGAAAAACTTGTAAGTGTTTCTCTTTCCATCATGTACTGGTGCTCTATCATACTACCAAGGTCTACCCAGCAATATGTGACACAAATTCATAGGCATCACATCACACATGATTTTATCTTTATAACTGCCCATTTGCAATTCTATTTCACATTGTTCCTTTACTATCAGTTGATTTCATTTATTAAGCCATGACAACTTGTAGGGTGTTGGATGTTCCCTTGTATTCAATTTCAACTTCTCTATCACCTCTGTAGAGACCAAATTATCTGTACTGTCACTATCAATTACCAATTGACAACATTTCCCTTGAACTTTGCACACAATTCTGAACAAAGTCTTTCTCTGTGTTGGTTCAGCAACTTCCTTTGTTTTTTTTAACAAAACTTTGTTAACCACCAAAGATTCTCCTTTCTCTAGCACAATTTCTTTGTCTGTTTCAAGCAACTTTGATGCTTCCTCTTCAGTCTAAGAAAAAATTGCATTTCTTTGATTTGTCCCAACATTATCTAGACACTCATAGGCTCTATGTCCTAATTTGTTACATCTGTAACATCTGACTTCTCTTCCTCTATTTCTACCTCCTCTTCCTCTTCCTCTATAAGGACTTCTTCTGCCACTTGTATCACCTTATGTGGGTGCATACTAAGGTGAGTTGCTGCTAGCTCCATCTCTTGGTGCTGTAGATCTTCCTCTACCACCTTGACTTCCTCTTCCTTTGGAAGATTTCTTTATAATGAGTTTTTCTTCAGCTTTTAAGGCCATCTGGTAAGCCTCTTCTACTATTTTAGGAGACAATATACTTATCTCATCTTGAATCTCCATTCTGAGACAATTTATGTACCTGGAAATCTTCTCTGCTGTATCTTGAATTTGTCTTGCTCTTATGCTCACTTTGTAAAATTCTTCGGTGTACTCTTTTACTGTCATTAATCTCTGTCTAAGATTCTGCATTTGTCAAAATAATGAAAGTTGATAATCACTAGGAAAAAACTTACCTCTCAACTATGCTACCATTCTGTTCCAATTCTTGATTGGCTGCTTACCATCTCTCCTTCTTTCTACTTGCACTCCATCCCACCAAAGTGTTGCATGTCCTTTCAACCTTGTGACAGCAAACTTAACTCTCTTTTCTTCACCCATCTCTTCATAATCAAAGAATTTATTCATTTCATTGATCCAGTCTATCAACTCTTCTAGATTCAATCCTCCTGCAAAATCTAATACTTAAAGTCTAGGCTTGGATGTAGATCCTAAAACTGATTTAAAGAATCTCATATCAAGAGTAAGCTCAACATTTTCTTCTTCTTCTTCTTCAGCTCCAGGTTCACTGACATCTTCAGGGTCTCTCTATTGTCCTACTTCAATTTCTTCCAATCTGCTACATAGTCTCTAGTACTTCAGCATTTGCAACTAGTCTACCTCTTCTTCTACTAGCACCACCTCCTCTACCAATTCTGACAGCCATATTAAATTTATTTTTCTGACTTTTAGAAGCTTTTTTAGTATCCGGAAAATGCTCTGAAGACTGCTTTGATACCACAAATGATGGCAGTGTGGGTGTAGGCGTTAAGGAGAGTTGTTCAAACTTGGTTACAATGTTCTCTAGTTCAGGAGGAATTAATTCCTGGTCTTCATTTCCACTCTCGGTCATCAAAATTTATTAGATTTGTTTGATAAAACTAATAAAATGACTTAAGGAAGTTAAAGTCCCCTTATCTTTCTTCAACATAAGAATTTATATTAAACAATGTTTAAAAGCCACATGCGGAAGCAAAATCCCCTTTTACCCTTCGAAAACATCCTAACTCACTTTTATGCAATGTTTTAAAGACCTTCGGAAATGTTTTAATTTACTTTTAAAATAGTGTTTAAAACCCTCTCAGCAATGTTTTTCCGACTTCAAACTCATAATAAAGTTCCATTGAAATAACATTAAAACCTTCAAAAATATTATAAAGCACTTAAACCAATGTTTAATACCCTTTCGCAAGGTATCGGATTTCAAACCTTTAATAAAGCTCTATTGCAACCATCCGTCGGGTCCATGCCTTTTCATTAAACTCCACGCAACTTTGGGTGCAAACACCATCGGATCTCTGATACTTATGATCGGACGCCTATCGTGCTCAAATTACCCAGTGACTTATCAACAAAAAGTCATGCGAAATAGGTGATATTGCACCCGTGACGTGTCGCGATACTATTCAATCACATTTAATTGAATTAAAACCACTCACAACCCAAAAGTCGCGACAATAGTGACCGGGTTTCCCAAAACCGCTTAACCTTCAAATTTTGTGTTTAACCGTGTTTAAACATGGATTTATGCCATTTCTTTTTGTTTTGTCTTCAACTCCTCTAAAACCCTCCTTTTCTGCTGCGAACTCAAAAAACATAGATCAACTATCACTATTCGATCTTAAACAAAGAAACCAGAATTTCTTTAAATTCCTCCAAGTTTCTACACAGAAGTTAATATACATTCAAATCCTCCTTCACACAGAAACTAATTGCTCTCAATTTCTACACAGAAAAACATAAATACGGTAGATTCAAAGGGATGAAACCCTCCGGGAATTTTCCAAGCAACAATAGATAAATGAAATTCTGCAATTTTATTAAAACAGAGGAAAAACCCTCTAAATCACTTCTTCCATGACCTAATTCGAATTCTTCCTTCTCAAAGGTTACATTTATAGTTTTTTTACATAACAGTCAACCTCCTCTTGAGGATTGAATTCTCCTAATTTAAAAAAAATCCTAATTACATAATATCTTCCCTTAATCTATCAACTGAAGACTAAATATATTGAATCTAATCTAAAACAGTTCAACCTCCCTAGATACTAGTTCAACCCTATCTAGTAAAACTATAAATTGATAGCTAAAGGTACCAACACCTTTTCTTGTAATTGTTTTTTGGATTTTTGGAATAATTAATGAAGCCTTTTGTCTCTAAGCCTCATGCCCCTGCATCAGACTCCTGAGGACAAAAATATTCATGGGCTCCTGTCCATGAGCTCCTCCACATAACTTCCCAATTTCTGCAGCATGATTTCTATCATCCAGGTAGCATCTTCAATTGGCTGATCTCTCCACTTGATCAAATATTGAAAATACTCCTGTCCCCTGGTTTTCTTAAATACTTTATTGTCTAAGATCCTCTCTGGCTGTAATGTCTTTGCTGTGGGTAACTGCTTTACCCAGTCAATATTTTCTCTGTCTTCTGGTCTGTCATCTGTGCCACCATCTTCATATCTGTATAAATCAGCAACATTTAATATTGGAGATATTCCAATATTAGATGGTAATTCAATTTCATAAGCATTTTCAGAAAAATTTCTCAATATCCTGCATGGTCCTATATTTTTGAATTTTAACTTGTTATACTCCCTCTTTGGAAATCTTTCTTTTTTTAATTGTGCTAAAACCAAATCACCAACTTCAAAATTAACTTCTCTTTTGCTCAAATCTGCTCTGTTCTTGTACTTGATGCTACTGTATTGTAGCTGCTGCTTTACCTGTTCATGTATTGCTTGAATTTTTGAAGCAAACTCCTCTCCTTCAACACTTCTCATTTCTGCTTTTCCCAAGTTCCTCAATTCAGATACTCGTCTTGGGTGCATTCCATAAACTATATGGAATGGACTTTGTCTTGTACTTCCGGTTAGGTGAATCATTATATGCATAATCTGCCTGTGGTAAAATATGATCTCACTGTTTAGGATGTTCTCCTGCAAGGCTTCTCAAAAGATTACCCAAACTTCTATTCACTACTTCAATCTACCCATCAGTCTGAGGGTGATAAGCCGAGCTAAAACTTAGTTTCGTACCAAGCTTCTTCCACAATGTCCTCCAAAAATGACCAAAAAATATGGTGTCTCTATCATAAATAATACTTTTAGGTAACCCATGTAATCTAACAATCTCCTTGAAAAAAAAATTGGCAACATGAGTAGCATCACTGGTTTTATAACATGGAATAATTGTGCCATTTTTGAAAATCTGTCAACTACAACATAAATGGAATCATTTCATCTCTGTGTCTTAGGCAGTCCTAAAACAAAATCCATACTTACCATATCCCAAGGTCTGTCTAGAATAGGTAATGGAATGTACAAACCTGCATTTTGAATTTTCCCTTTTACATCTTGACAAATTTTACATTTCTTCACATACTTTTCCACTTCAGATCTCATCTTTGGCCAAAAATAAAAATGACTTAGTTGCTCATAAGTCTTATCAACACCAAAATGTCCAGCAAGTCCACCACTATGTTTCTCTCTGATTAAATTTTCTCTCATAGAACAATTTGGTATGCACAACTAATTTCTCTTGAACAATAAACCCTCTTGCAAGAAATAATCTAACCACTTACGTCTGTCTATCAAAACATGATGACAACATGCTTCAAATTCTTCTTTGAAATCCAAATCTATCTTATAGAGTTCTTTAATAAAATCAAAACCTAACACTTCAATTTGACTTTCTTGAACAAGAATGCTTTTCCTACTCAAGGCATCAACTACCTTGTTTGCTTGACCACTTATATGCTTCAATACAAAGTTAAAACTTTGAAGATATTCAACCCATTTTGCATTTTTTTGATTCAATTTAGGTTGTTGCATAATATACTGTAAATCATGATTATCTAAATATAGCATAAATTCTTTAGACATTAAATAATGTCTCCACTTCTTCAATGACTGTACAATTGCATAAAATTCCTTGTCATAAGAAGAGTATTTCCTTCTTGTCTCATTCAGCTTCTCACTGAAATATGCTACAGGTATATCTTCTTGACTTAATATAGCCCCAATATCTTCCCCACTGGCATCACATTTTACTTGAAATGGTTTATTAAAATAAGGAAAAACTATTAAAATCAAGCAAAACATGTAATCTAACAATCTCCTTGAAAAAAAAATTGGCAACATGAGTAGCATCACTGGTTTTATAACATGGAATAATTGTGCCATTTTTGAAAATCTATCAACTACAACATAAATGGAATAATTTCATCTATGTGTCTTAGGCAGTCCTAAAACAAAATCCATACTTACAATATCCCAAGGTCTGTCTGGAATAGGTAATGGAATGTACAAACCTGCATTTTGAATTTTCCCTTTTGCATATTGACAAATTTTACATTTCTTCACATACTTTTCCACTTCAGATCTCATCTTTGGCCAAAAATAAAAATGACTTAGTTTCTCATAAGTCTTATCAACACCAAAATGTCCAGCAAGTCCACCACTATGTTTCTCTCTGATTAAATTTTCTCTCATAGAACAATTTGGTATGCACAACTAATTTCTCTTGAACAATAAACCATCTTGTAAAAAATAATCTAACCACTGATGTCTGTCTATCAAAACACGATGACAACATGCTTCAAATTCTTCTTTGAAATCCAAATATGTCTTATAGAGTTCTTTAATAAAATCAAAACCTAACACTTCAATTTGACTTTCTTGAACAAGAATGATTTTTCTACTCAAGGCATCAACTACCTTGTTTTCTTGACCACTTATATGCTTCAATACAAAGTTAAAACTTTGAAGATATTAAACCCATTTTGCATGTTTTTGATTCAATTTAGGTTGTTGCATAATATACTGTAAAGCATGATTATCTGAATATAGCATAAATTCTTTACACATTAAATAATGTCTCCACTTCTTCAATGACTGTACAATTTCATAAAATTCCTTGTCATAAGAAGAGTATTTCATTCTTGTCTCATTCATATTCTCACTAAAATATGCTACAGGTATATCTTCTTGACTTAATATAGTGCCAATAGCTTCCCCACTGGCATCACATTTTACTTGAAATGGTTTATTAAAATCAGGAAAAACTATTAAAATCAGGCAAAACTAAGACAGGGTTCTCAGTTATCTTTTGCTTCAAGAACTGAAAATTCCTTTCAGCTTCAGTAATCCACTTGAATGGTTGTTTGTCCTTCTTTATGGTTTCAATGATAGGTGCATTTATCTTACTAAAATTCCTTATGAATTTTCTATAAAAACTAGCAAGGCCATGAAAAAATCTTACCTCAAAAACACTTTTAGGTGAAGGCCACTGCACAATTGCCTTTATCTTATCTGGATCCATTTTTAATCCTTCAGCAGAAACCACAAAACCTATATATACCAATTCTTCTTTCATGAATGAACATTTCTTTAAATTTACTAGTAACTTCTCTTGATGTAATTTCCTTAAGACATAATTAAGATGTCTCAGGTGTTCTTCCTTTGTTTTGCTGTAAATTAATATATCATCCAGATATACTATTGCAAATTTACCAAGAAATTCCTTTAATACTTCATTCATAAGCCTCATTAATGTGTTAGGTGCATTTGATAAACCAAAATGCAATACCATCCATTCATACAATCCCTCATTTGTTTTAAAGGTTGTTTTCCATTCATCTCCTTCCCTTATCCTAATTTGATGATACCCACTTTTCAAATCTAATTTTGAAAAATATCTTGCTCCACTCAAACAATCCATCAAATATTCAATTCTAGGTAAAGGAAATCTATACTTGATTGTTATCTTGTTAATTTCTATTGAATCAGTGCACATTCTCCAACCTCCATCTTTCTTTGGACTTAATATTGTAGGTACTGCGCAAGGACTCAAAATTTCTCTGATCAAACCTTTGTCAACCAGTTCATGTACTTTCTTTCTGATTTCTTCATTTTCTGTAGGAGTCATTCTGTAAGCTGCTTTGTTTAGAAAACTTGATCCTGGGATCAAATCTATCTGATGGATGATTCATCTTACGGGTGGTAATTCATCAGGCAAATCATCCACAATAATATCACAATAATTCTCCAACATTTCTTGAATTTCAATTGGAAAATCAGAAATTTTAGTAGAAGTAAATACTACCTTAGGTTTGTAAACTAAAGCAAAATTTACCTCATCATCTTCAATCTGCTACAAGTATTCTTTTCCACTCAACAATAAAGCCTTTGGATCAGACTTTTTACTTGATGCATCTTCTTCTTCCATAGGTAACAATGTTTGATTCATACCATCTTTGAAAAACTTGTAAGTGTTTCTCTTTCCATCATGTACTGCTGCTCTGTCATATTGCCAAGGTCTACCCAGCAATATGTGACACACATCCATAGGCATCACATCACACATGATTTTATCTTTGTAACTGCCCATTTGCAATTCTATTTCACATTGTTCCTTTACTATCAGTTGATGTCCTTTCTGAAGCCATGACACCTTGTAGGGTGTTGGATGTTCCCTTGTCTTCAATTTCAACTTCTCTATCACCTATGTAGAGACCAAATTATCTGTACTGCCAATATCAATTACCAATTGACATCATTTCCCTTGAAATTTGCACACACTTCTAAATAAAGTATTTCTTTGTGTTGGTTCAGCAACTTCCTTTGTTTGTTTTAACAAAACTTTGTGAACCACCAAAGATTCTCCTTTCTCTAGCACAATTTCTTTCTCTGTTTCAAGAAATTTTGCTGCTTCCTCTTCAGTCTAAGAAACAATTGCATTTCTCTGGTTTGTCCCAACATTCCTTAGACACTCATAGGCTCTATGTCCTAATTTTTTACATCTGTAACATCTGACTTCTCTTCCTCTATTTTTGCCTCCTCTTCCTCTTCCTCTATAAGGGCTTCTTCTGCTACTTGTATCACCTCCTGTGGGTGCATACTGAGGTGAGCTGCTGCTAGCTCCATCTCTTGGTGTTGTAGATCTTCCTCTAGCACCTTGACTTCCTCTTCCTCGAAAAGTACCTCTTCCTTTGGCAGATTGCTTTATTATGAGTTTTTCTTCAGCTTTTAAGGCCATCTGGTAAGCCTCTTCTACTGTTTTAGGAGAAAATATACTTATCTCATCTCGAATCTCCATTCTAAGACCATTTATGTACCTGGAAATATTCTCTGTTGTATCTTTAATTTGTCTTGCTCTTATGCTCCCTTTGTAAAATTATTCTGTGTACTCTTTTACTGTTATTAATCTCTATCTACGATTTTGAATTTTTCTAAATAATGAAAGCTGATAATCACTAGGCAAAAACGTACCTCTCAACTTTGCTACCATTCTGTTCCAATTCTTGATTAGCTGCTTACCAACTCTCCTTCTTTCTGCTTGCACTCCATCCCACCAAAGTGCTGCATGTCCTTTCAACCTTGTGACAACAAACTTAACTCTCTTTTCTTCACCCATCTCTTCATAATCAAAGCATTTATTCATTTCATTGATCCATTCTATCAACTCTTCTAGATTCAATCCTCCTGCAAAAGCTGATACTTCAAGTCTAGGCCTGGATGTAGATCCTAAAACTAATTTAAAGAATCTCATTTTAGGAGTAAGCTCAACATTTTCTTCTTCTTCTTCTTCAACTTCAGGTTCACTGACATCTTCAGGGTCTCTTTGTTGTCCTACTTCAGTTTCTTCCAATTTAGCTTGAATCTGCTGCATAGTCTCTAGTACTTTAGCATTTGCAACTGGTCTACCTCTTCTTCTACCAACACAACCTCCTCTACCAATTCTAACAGCCATATTGAATTTCTTTTTCTTACTCTTAGAAGCTTGTTTAGTATTTGGAAAATGCTCTAAAGACTGCTTTGATACCACAAATGATGGTAGTGTGGGTGCAAGCGTTAAGGAGAGCTGTTCAAACTTGGTTACAATATTCTCTAGTTCAGGAGGAATTAATTCCTGGTCTTCATTTCCACTCTCGGTCATCAATCTTTACTAGATTTGTTTGATAAAACTAATAAAATGACTTAAGGAAGCTAAAGTACCCTTATCTTTCTTCAACATAAGAATTTATATTAAACAATGTTTAAAAGCCACATGCGGAAGAAAAATCCCCTTTTACCCTTCGGAAACATTCTAACTCACTTTTATGCAATGTTTTAAAGACCTTCGGAAGTCTTTTAATTTAATTTTAAAAGAGTGTTTAAAACCCTATTAGCAATGTATTTCCGACTTCAAACTCTTAATAAATCTCCATTGAAATAACATTAAAACCTTCGGAAATATTATAAAGCACTTAAACCAATGTTTAATACCCTTTCGCAAGGTATCAGATTTCAAACCTTTAATAAAGCTCTATTGCAACCATCTGTCGGGTCCATGCCTTTTCATTAAACTCCATGCAACTTTGGGTGCGAACACCGTCGGATCTCCGATACTTATGATCAGACGCCTATCACGCTCAAATTACCCCAGCGACTTATCAACAAAAAGTCACGCGAAATAGGTGGTATTGTGCCCATGACATGTCACGATACTATTTGATCGCATTCAATTGAATTAAAATCGCTCACAACCCAAAAGTGGCGCGACAACAGTGATTGGGTTTCCCAAAGCCACTTAACCTTCAAATTTTTTGTTTAACCGCGTTTAAACACAGATTTCCGCCATTTGTTTTCGTTTTCTCTTCAACTCCTCTAAAACCCTCCTTTTCCGCTGCGAACTCAACAAACATAGATCAACTATTACTGTTTGATCTTAAACAAAGAGACTAGAATTTCGTTAAATTCCTCCGAGTATTTACATAGAAGTTAATATACATTCAAATCCTCCTTCACACAGAAACTAATTGCTCTCAATTTCTACACAGAAAAACATAAATTCAGTAGATTCGAAGGGATGAAACCCTCTGGGAATTTGCCAAGCAACAACAGATAAATGAAATTCTACAATTTTATTAAAACAGAGGAAAAACCCTCTAAATCACTTCTTCCACGGCCCAATTCGAATTCTTCCTTATTAGAGTTTACATTTATAGTTTTTTTACATAACAATCGACCTCCTCTTGAGGATCGAATTCTCCAAATTTAGAAAAAATCCTAATTACACAATATCTTCCCTAAATCTATCAACTGAAGACTAAATATATTTAATCTAATCTAAAATAGTTCAACCTCCATAGATACTAGTTCAACCCTATCTAGTAAAACTGTAAATTGACAGCTAAAGGTAACAACACCTTTACTTGTAACTTTTTTTGGATTTTTGGAATAATTAATGAAGCTTTTTGTCTCTAAGCCTCATGTCCCTGCACCAGTCAAGGTCAGTTGGTGTAGAATAAATGGGGTAATCTATGGATCTCTTAGCACTACTGACCATGAATTTCATTAAAGTTTCCCTATATAGCTTTTTGGGTTGACCAAACACTGATATTGTAGCATAACTCATGTCCAATTGTAGAGATCCCTGCAACTTTGCTCCCCATGAGCGAGAAAGAAGCATACCATACTTTGGTGGGATGTCAGCTACTACAATGTCCATTACCATACTCTTACTAGGGTACTGAACTAAATTCACACACAATTCTTTAATTAATCCTAAGAACTTAAATTTGCTAGAATCAAATGAGAATAAATCTTTGTAAGGCCTGGTTATTTCTAGATTAAGATTTTCCATGATAGCTTTGGGCATTAAATTGTGGGCAGCTCCGAAATCTAACATAACGTTGTGTAAAATATGATCATGGATGGTAAGACTGATATAGAAAGGAGGGACTGATCCATATGAATGCTTTCCATTCACATCAGGGCCAAAAATCAACTCAGTTTGATCATCATTGAAATTAATGGCATCTTCACCATCATTCATATTCAAAGTTTCAATTATAGTTGATTTGTATAAGTATTTTTTAACCAATTTTGTTAAAGGAATAGGTATTTTTAACTTAGCAATTTTAGACTGAATATTGAATGAGGATTGAGGTTTACTAATTTGAACTAATTCATCTTTAGTAACTGTAATCTGAGTTGGTTTTTCTTGTTTTTTAAAAGTTATATTTTTATCTTCAATTGTTTTAACATTCTATGTATGAGTTTCTTGAGTTTTGCTGCTTTTAATTTTCTTTTCAGGGACTATTTGTGTGGCAGCAGAAATTTTATCAGACTTAGAATTATCAGCATGTGTTCTGGAATTATCTGTTCTAGGATTTGTTGATTTAGAATCAGCAGAAATCTTTTTAGGAACAGAATTTGTTGTTTTTACTGAATCAGAGGCTTTAGGAGTATTAGCTTTCTGTGCATATTTGGAAGATTGAGCTACTTCATCAGTAATATCAAAAATTTTGGGACTTGTTGATTTTTTAGGACTGGAAGGATTGGAATTTTGCTTATTTTCCCTTGGGAGAATTTGCAAAACTTTTGTTTTTGGGGCTTTCACATTTTTCTTATTTTGATTTTGGGAATTTGTTTAGTAGAAGATTCATTATTTTTCTTGTTTCTAAGGTTATACTGACTGTGAATTTCATTAATAGAAAATTCATAACCTTGTTTGTAGTCAAAGGATTCACTAGAGTTTAATTTGAGTTGTTGAAGCTCAAATAGTTCCAGATCTTCCTGAGTGAGGAAAATGGTGTTGTTTTCATCTATTCCCATTAGATGATTGATGTCATCCTCATATTCATCATTATTTTGATAACTTTCAGCATAGTTCTTTTGAAATGGGGGCCTAATGTTTTGGTCTGGAGCAGCTTTTTTAGCTTTTCTAGGGTTATTATTTTTTCTGAAATTTGGATTTCTGATCTGAGGTTGATTATCCCATTGAGGTTTTCTATCTATACTATCTAATCTTTCTACCACCCTTTCTAAATTTTTAGCAAAGAAATCCAATTTAACATCTAAGTTTGAACTTTATTCTTTAATTGTAACTCTTCTTTCATTTCTAAGTCTGGCCTTCCTAGCTAAAATGTTAATTTCTACACTAACAACATCTAATTGCATCTATTCTAAGGTTTGGGCATCTCTTTCTCTTAATTGATAGGTCATATCTGTATCAAATCCATTAGGGAATTTGAGCAGAACAGAGTAAGTTGTAGGTTTAAGAGCTGCAGGAATAGAGTTATAGACACTGTTATACCTGGTGCAATAATCTTGGACAGAATCAGTATGAGATCTTTTCAAAGCATCAAACTCAAACAAAATTTGAAGGGGCTTCTTTTTTCTTTCCCATTTATTTAAAAATATTCTATGAAATGGAGCTAAATCAGCTATACTACCAACAACTAAATTTTTGAACCATTTTTTAACTTCTCCTGTCAAACTTTGGGCAAATAAACTCATCTGGACATCTGACTCATCAATTTCATAAATTTCACAGTAATATGTCATTTTTGTTACATGTTGTTGAGCAGTATATTGTGAAATGCCATCAAATAGTGGTACATTTTTTGGGTAATCTTGAGGCATATCATGGAGGTTTTGGGGTAAAACAAGGGGAGCATACCTAGCAGCCATGGCTTGAAGCTTTGCTGAGCTGGGAGGTATAATGGTAATGATAGGGGCAGTTCTAGATATGGTAGCTGATGAATTAACAACTGCAGTTGAAGAGCTAGGAAATGAAGATGGTATGTAAATGGAATTGCTGGGAAATAAAGATGTGGTGCTTATAAAATCTGAATGCAAACTAGTTAATTGAGTGGATGAAGGAAATAATATCCTAGGCTGCAAAGGCAACTTAGGAATGAAATGGTCTATATATGAACTTGAAGAATTATCTATAAATGAAGTGACAGCATATAAAGATGAATCTGCTGTTGGTATTATTGTTATGTGAAATTGAGAAACTGGAGGTTTTATGTAAGACAACAAATGAGCTAATTCAATAGCTTCATTAATATCTTTAATCAATGAAACATTAATTTTTTCAACTATATTTTGATATTCAAATTTATTTGACTTTGTTCCTACTGAAATATTTTTCTATTTTTCATTCAAAAATGAAAGGAAAACAGGATCTATAATAGTATTTTTCAAATCAGTTTCAGATTTAGTTTTAAACAATGAATATTCAAATTTTAGATCAAAATAAATATCATTTAAACTCACTAACTCTTTGGGTAAATAATTGGATTTTCTTAATGGTACTTCAGTTTCTAAATTAACAATTTGTTTTTTCTTTTTTTCCAATCTGTTCTAGGTTATCTATTATAACTGCAGGCTTAGGATCTGGGTTAGACCTGGTATAGTAGGTTTTCCTAGAAGCCAGAATGACTGTTTTGAATACCCACAACCTATAAAAATAATCTTAAAGTAAAAAGATAATTGAAAGATATTCCTTTAAGACTAAATTTAAGACTGGAGATTGGTTAGTTCCCTAGTATGGTCACCAGTATGTTATCACTCTAGTAATTTCATAAGTTGTGGTATTTGATTTTTTAGTCTAATAAAACTAGAGGTAACCACAAACCTACTTCAAATTATAGGATCTAGCCTTCCTAGAATTCAGAGAGCGCTCTCTCTTGAAGATTTATATATATATTTTTTATTTATATTTTTAGGCTAGTTATGATAGAACAATTGGTTTTGTTTTTAAAGGTTTTGGTGGGAAAAAATCACCTAGAGGTAAACTAGAGAGAAATATACTTGTCCATTGGGCCATGGAGTCTAACAACACTAGAAATCAAGGCCAAAAAGGTACAAATATATTCAGGGCAAGATAGATAACCCTCAGAGATTTGGGAAAGTGGTTTTTTGGTGAAATGGTATGGTCAGGATAAAGGGCTATGAAGGATCCTTTGATCTAGAAAATGGAAGGAGGCAGGGGTCAAATGAGAGTAGGAGAAATTAAGAATTCCTAACACCAGAAATCAACAGAAAACATTAAAATGGTAACTAGTTGAAAACAGGGAGTATAAGACTAGCCTGTAGTAATATTCCTAGTTACTCATTAAGATAGAACAAACATATAATGAATTGTATGAAACTCGGGAAAGAAAACAATGATAAGAAGAAAGTACTTCACTCATCATCTTATCACAGGGATCCTAAATTATGATTCCATTTTAGCTTTGTCCAGTTTTCTACTTCGAAATCAACACTTAATAGCCTCCAATGTTTCAGCAAAAAAGTCTATAGTAAAGTCTAGAAATTTTATTCCACCCTCAATACTTCAAATGTAGAAGTATTTATACAAAATGTAGTTACAAATATCCTAGGATACATCTAGGAATGTCTTAAGGAAATAGAACATATCTTTACAAAATAAGAGGGATAGATGCTTAACAAATCAACAAGCTGTCCTCTTATCCAAAATAAATAGAACTACTTTATCTAATCAAGGAGCTTTTGAGTGATTAGATGTCCTGCTTTTCTAGTTGCTAGAAAATATCTTCATTTGAGTTGTCTTAGCTAATACTCTTTCATTTGATAATCTTTAATGCTGCCCTTTAACTCTGATACACTTTTGACTGATATTTCCATTTTTTTACCACTTTAAAAAATATTTATTTTTGCAGTAGAAAATCAACAGACTGTTATTTTACTTCATTGTTTCTTCTTGACTGTTTTCAAGGTAATTTCTTCATTGTTTTACCTCTACTTTTTACATTAAATCTGTAAATGCTTGCCAGTATTCTTCACTGGGAATTTTGACATTCTTTAGCTTTCTAAAATTCTCATCTGCCTCCGTGTATTTAGAAAAATTGGGTTTAAACAAAAAAATATTTTATATCTCATGTTGTAGAAAAAACAAATCTTCAAAGTGTTGAAGGAGGTCTTTACCTGTGGGAGTGACTTGTGGCAATGGTTTGCTAACTTGCTGCTTGGAAAATTCCCTGATTTTCTTATCATAACCTTTCTGGGGCATTAGTTTTTCATTGAAGACATGAATATCTGGCAAGCCCTTCTGTCTTAAATTTTTATATTTCACCATAAAATTTGTTATGGCAATGTTCATTGATTCACACTTCTCTTTAATCTGTAAAATGGTCTCTGTTCTATCTAATACCTGTAATTCTTCTAATTCTTCTCTGTTCTTGCTATTCAGGAATGTGATGAGTTTTAAAGCCTGAGCTGGCTTATCAGTTAACTCATCCTTGGTCTTTTTAATCTCTGCCTGAGCTGCTAACAATAAGTCTCTTTGCTCATATATAATCTGAATTGAAGGCCATTGAGTGTGAATGGCCTCAATTATGTTTGTCCTTAGATGATTCTTGACAAATTAAATTTGGTTAGTGAATGTTAGCTGTTTTTGTAATCCTTTGATTTGTTCCCCAAGTCTAATTGCCTTCTGCTCATGGGTTTTAGCATTAATTTGAGCTAACTTATTTGTGGCTTCAAGATTTTCAATCATCTTCTTTAGGCTATTGATTTCATTAGTTTTCAAGGACATTTCCTCCTTAGCCTTAACAATTTGACCTACTCCATCTATTTTTTGAACTTGTGTTGTAGAAGAATCTGTGTTTGAAGTAGTAGTTGAACTCACTGGCACTAAAGTTGCCAGTGGTTCCTTTGGTGCTAGATTTTCTCCTAATGTGGAAGCCACTATTGTGGTAATCACTGGTATAATTGAAGGAATAATAGGAGTGTCAGTCTCTTTCAAAATTTCCTTCTCTTGGACAAGCTAGTCCATTTGAGATTCCATTTCTTTGATTTGAGCAGTTAGTTTGAGGATGAGCTTCATCATTTCTTATTTTTCACTTTGCTCTTGAAGGATTTCTTTAGTCTGTGGATGCTCACTTTGAGGAACCTTAAGTTGTTTCCTCAAAGCTGCAATATCATCATTCTTTTTCTTAATCAATAATTCTACTGCCTAAACATTTGAGGGATCATATCTCACGTGTAAAATTAAATCCTCTAAGGCTTTAATCCTTAGGTCCTTTGCATAAAAATATCCTTCGTCTATATTCATTTGATCCTGCATGTTAAGAATATTATTCTGCAACTTGGTAGCACTCATTTCCTTTGTCACCATAGTTGAATACAACATTTCAGAGCTATGTCAGTGGAATTCAATTTGGTCTAGCTCATGAACATTTTCAGTGTCTACTTCAAACTCCACCTTTTTATAATCTGCCGCTGTCTTTGTAGAATATTCAAAGGTTGGCAGTAACCTATTTTGATTCCTTGGTTTTTGATTGAGGAATTGAGAATATATCTCTGATTTAATTTCCTTATTCTTTTGCTTTATCTTCTTATATTTTTCTCTTATATCTAAGTCTTTTTCCTCATCTGTCTGTGAGGAAGAGGCCTCCATATTTTGTTTCTCAATCATATAAGTATCATCTTTACCTGTTGTTTGCTCTTTTTAAATCTCTACAAGAGTTTCATTGATTATCATTGTAGCTTCATCATTATTTACCTTTGGCTCATTTGTATCCTCAACATCAATTACGTTTTCTTTCCCTATTGAACTGAATTTAAGCCTTTTATTGTAAATCAGTTTGAATTTTGTTTCTGTAGTTGTTTCAGTTGTGTATGTTCCTTCTTCTCTACTTCTTTTAGCTGAAGTCTCTAACTGCTTTACAACTTCAAGGGCTTGTGTTGTAACTATTTTTTCTATTGTCTCTGTATTAGTGATTGTATCTATCAATGTCTTTTCCACCCATTCCTCTTGGTTGGCAAACTTTTCAATCTATGGCTTAGGCTCATGTATGAAGGGTGTAAGTTTACATTTTACCCTTAAATTTCTCAAGATCCCTTGAGGATCATAGTTCCAGCGAAAAATTTCTTGAAATTTGAATTCTACTAGTCTCTTCGTGATTTATTTTTCTGCCTCTCTGTTATTTATGATGAAAGGACCAACCTGATTCTTAAACTTGAATTGAGTCTTTTTCCTTGCAGCTAAGAAGTTGATAGATTCAGAATTGAGAATCTGTCTTAAATATTCCAATGCAAAAATTCTCATGTTCATGTATTTTGGCAACTTATAAGCCTAATAGGTTGGATCCAAAAATTCTTATCTCTGTATATTTTTCATAAAGAAACCAGTCTCCCATTTTATTCTGTTCTGATAGTTGTAAGATCCTTTTCATTTCTTCATTAACTCTGGGCTACTCTGCTTTGTACACAATTTTCATTGCTGGATGGAGGAAAAGGTCTAAAAAATCTATATAAGTGAATTAATTATTCTCTTTTCCTTAGCAAGGAAGTCCAGAAGACAATAGATAAAGGCTTACCATCCAAGTCCATCTTTTGCAATGCAATTGGAAAATTATCAGCTTGGAAAAATAAAAACAAGTGAAACAAGTAGGAAGAGTATTTAAAAACCCCTTCAGTGGGTAGTTTGGTAAGCTGTGTTGGGTGTGGAGCCTGATTTTCATCCTGATTTAGAGATCCTTGTTTTAGCTGGATGTATACCCCAGGAAAACTGAACACCCTTGCAGCGGGGGGGTGCAGGGGGGACTTGTCCCCCCTGCGGGGTCTAGGGGGGGGGTCGCTGGGGGGTCCGGGAGCCAGCGGTCCCCCGGTGGGGGTTTCGGGGGCAGCGCCCCCGAAGCTAAAAACAAATGTAAAATTGCCTTGTAAAAGTATAATAATTTCTAGTCAATCTGGGCCATTCATTAGGCGGATGATTTGACAGCAGAAGTTATGTTTAGTTTAGGTTTTTTTTTCCCTTTAAGGCAACCCCTCTCCTTGTATGAGGGTATTGTATTGCGGCTATGTATTAAATGTGTATTCTCTGAGCGATAAATAGATAGGGGAGACTGTGAGAGAGAACATAGGATATTACAGCGGATCTGCTGTAGATTTTGTCTCTTCATTTTGTTGGATAATAGAAAGGAAGGATTGGCTGTTCAGGGTGGACGTAACCCAAACTGGGTGAACCACGTATATCTGTGTCTCTACGGTTTTTATGTGTTTTGTGTGCTTGTATTTTCCATATTTTATGTGTTGCATTGCTCCATAATATATAATTTTCTAACAACTAGTATCGAGCAGAAGGTATATTTGTGTGCTTGTATTTTCCATATTTTATGTGTTTCATTGCTCCTGTCTCTAATTTTTCTAAACTGCTTCAGTATCGAGAGAAGGGTATATTTGTGTGCTAGTATTTTCCATATATATTTATGTGTTGCATTGCTCCATAATATATAATTTTCTAGCGGTATCGAGTCTCAATCAACCAAATCTTTCCATTTCTTATTATCAAATACATGAGTTTATTTTGAATACAATAAATCCAAGTTTTCTAGTTGCATCATCCGTAGCGTAACATAATAGCGAGAGCCTGAGATGATACGAGCGAGGTCCCCATACATGCACATGCACAAGCTTATCTTTTTCGCTCTTCTTTTCTTTCCCAACTCTGAGAAATCTGACTCTCTTTTGTTTTCCATAAATGCAATTTTCACAGAAATTCAAATCAACATTCTTCAAACCTGGCAACAAATTTCTTGAGTGAAGAATCTTCATTCCCTTCTCACTCATGTGTCCGAGCCTATGATGCCATAATGCTACATCTGCTCCTTTGGAAGTTAAAGCATTAATAGAGTTAGAAATACCATTGCATAAATACAATGTACCAACCTTTTCGCCTTTTGCTATTACCAGGGCTCCTTTGGTGACCTTCCAAGCTTTATCTGTGAAAGTTGTAACACAACCTTCACCGCCTAACTACCCTGTTGAAATCATATTTTTCTTTAGATCTGGAACATGCCTTACCTCCTTTAATAGCCATTGGTTTCCATTCTTCTATTTTACAAGAACCTTACCCATTCCAACAATTTTACAGGGTTTATCATCACCCAAACGAACTTGTCCAAAATCTCCTTGAACATAGTCATGAAAATATTTCTTATCAGGTGTAGCATGGAATGAAGCCCCTGAATCTACAACCCAAGAATCAGTAACATTTTCGAAAGAAAGAATCAAAGCATCTTGTAACACATCACCTGTCACATTTGCTTCATGATTGTTTTCTTTCTGTGTGTCTCCTTCTTTTCCCTTCCGAGATCTACAGTCTTTCTTTAGGTGTCCTTTCTTTCCACAATTCCAGCACACTATCCCCGATTTGGACTTGGATCTACCTTTCCTTGATTTACTGCGATATCCTGAGCTCTTTCCTCTTTCCATTCTTCTTCCCCTAGACTCTGCACTCAAAGCATTACCGGTGTCTCACGGAACTTACTAAGTCGCATTTCCTCATAAGGATAGCAGAAGCAACATCATCAAACTTTAAAGTACTATATCCAGAGACAAAGTTACTAATGGCCATGACTAAACCATTCCAACTCTCTGGCAATGAGCACAAGAATAATAGAGCTCTAACTTCATCATCAAAGTTTACCCCTACAGAACTTAACTGACTGGTAATTGTATTAAAATCATTTAAATGGTCTGCAACAGATCCACCTTCCGACATCTTCATATTAAATAGTCGTTTCATAAGAAATACCTTGTTTAAGGCCGAGGGTTTTTCATATAGTTTCGCCAACATCTGCATCAAACCCTCTGTTGTTGTTTCCTTCGAAATATTGAAGGCGACTAACGCCGCAAGGCACAAACGTAATGTTCCGAGTGCCTTTCTATCGAGAATGTTCCATTCCGCGTCTGTCATGGCCGCCGAATTCTTTGTTTTTCCACTCAATGGTAGGTACAGATCTTTCTGATATAGATAATCTTCCATCTGCATCTTCCAAAGCAGGAAGTTTTGGCCGTTAAATTTCTCGACCCTAAACTTTCCATCTTCTACCATTGTTCCCACTCGAACTAGGAACCCTTCTTTCCTGTGAGTTTATCAGCCAAATATACCTTCGGCTTTGATACCAGTTGTTAGGATTTACTGCAGAAATAAAACATTTACCGAGAGGAAAAATTAATCATGAAAAAGAACCAAAAAAAAAACATTAACATAAACACAGATGTTTATCCGGGAATACCCCAAACTCTGAGGAAAAACCCAAACAATGAAATTTCATTAAACATTGGCCAAAACCCTGGCCAATCCGGCCAAGTGAGCTTTCACCGCTCACCTCCAAGCCTGCAT
The DNA here is from genome assembly GCA_034641835.2 of Pinus albicaulis. Lineage (NCBI taxonomy): Eukaryota > Viridiplantae > Streptophyta > Pinopsida > Pinales > Pinaceae > Pinus > Pinus albicaulis. Next base: position 132,145 of record JAXQQM020082750.1, read on the forward strand.
TACAATGAAGTCTTCCCAGCCTTTTTATAGGCTCCATTACATGCAATACCATGGGTTGTAAACCATGGGTGCACAAAACCATGTGCCCCAAAACCACTACTATTTACCCTAGTCAACTTTGACTCTATCCCGAGTCAAGTTTACCTAACAAGCTGATGATGAATACTGTCTGCTATGAAACTGGCATAATAAAAAATGAGTGCTGGAGGTTGGCTTGGAGATAAGGTGGATAGAAATACAAGAATGGATTCATCAATGAATCCGTCTGTAAAGTATCCCAGTATAATAGATAACATTGAAATAATATGCCTAGACCCTTCAGGAAATTTGGCAGTGGAATAAGGAGGGTTAAACTTAGGAATGTCAACATGGGAAGGAAAAAAGTCTTGAAATATCATAAACTTCTTTGGGAAATCTAGGCTTAAGTATAACTGGGTCAAAAATTCTATAGATAGGGGGATTGATTGAGGATCAAACTGTAATTGCAGCATTTGATTTATGGACTCTGCTGTAATAGTAAAAAGGATTTCCCTGTCTGCATTAACAATGGCCCTTTGGTCTTGTTCATAATGCTTTTGACATAGTCTAACAAGGTCTTGTCTAGGATGAGTCAAAGTAACTACATATTGGGGAAAATGAGGCTCCCAAATAGGCATTTCATCTTTGTCCAAGTACTTATCATAGCACCAATTATGTATTTCTAAAATGTTGAATTCTACCATAGGGTCAACAATCTTGTAGTCCATATCAGTCAATGGAAGGGTTTCTTCAGCAGCTACAGGTGGCTAGAGAGGATTTATTGATACAGTGGATTTAGCAGTGAGGGCTGGAGTAGATTTGACAGCTTTAGGTGTTACAGATTTAGGAGGTTTGGATCCTCCAGGCTTGGTTGGTTTAGAACCTCCAGGTTTAGCTGTGATCTGTTTTTGGTCATTTTTTACTAACTACTGCAAGCTTAAATTATTTGCAGGAGTGAATTTTCTTTATCAGAGGATATAAACTAGAATAAGACAGAAAACGAGGGTTTCCTGAATAGATTGACTGCAAACATGGGTTTTTAGGATATCTGAAGGCTTTAAACCCTTTTTTGTATGTGAAATTGACCTTTAGAGGTCACAAATTGAGGAAATTGGCTAAAAAAAGTGCTTCTTTTGGACTCGGAATTTTCTAGAAAAAATTGGCCAGGGTTTGGCCTCTTTTCGTTGTTTTTGGGAAATTTCTTCAAGTAAAACCCTTAATTGAAAACCTGGTTCAATGATTCTGGGTCTGAACTTTGAAATTGCAGGTTTTGATTGGTTGAAAAATACCTTTGAACGCATGTATTTGGTTGCTTGAAGGGTTCTTGAGAAGATATTGGTTTCATCCGAGGATTGGTCCGAATCGCTGGCGTAGTCGAATGTCTTTAATGGTCTTCAATGGGGAATCTGTGGTTAATTTTTACTTTCTCCAGGTATAAGTCGATAATTTTGATCAAAATGGTTCTTACACAGTCAAGAAGAGTCTCTTAACAGTTTGAAACGTGCAAATAAACATCAGCGAAGGTATAACAAAGGTTTTAAACTTTGATTTTTAATTATCATAGACGCATTAAATGCTAGTATTATCATCTGGCGGGAGTGGTTTTTGTTTTAAAATGCAAAATCGGCAGCATTTTTTGCATTGGGTTCAGGCGGTAAGCTGTTTTAACACAAAAAAAATGTGATCCAATAGAATACTGACACGTCGCTGGGGGCAGAATGGGTAAAACCACCCATTTCGCGCTCAATTGGTGTTGGAAAGGATGTTTGACTTTTTTGCGTGATGTTGATTAAGCGCCGTTGGATTTGGATTATTGGAGTGAAGGGTGAGGATTTGATTGAAAGCTATGGGCAATCAAAAGTGGGACCAGGGTATTTTTAAGCGGGGTTTTTCAAAGGTTTTATATATGTAAAATCGGGTTTCATATATGGTAAAAAAAAAGGGCTAAATGATGGTGTTTTTATATATAAGCGAAGGTGCATGTGGCGGGATTAGGTTGGTTTAACTAGGGTTTAGCCTATGTAAAGGTAGGGGCTTTACATTGCGGGGGTAGGATATAAAGGGAAGGCTTAAGTTTTGTGATATTTAACCTTAGCCTTAGATTTAAAAAGGTGAATTTGATTTCTTAGATGCGGATATGTGCGGGAGTTTTAAAGCTTTTTCAACCTTCATAAAGTGATAAAACATCTTTCATACTTAGGCTAAAAATGCTATGAGCGGGGTATATATATTTTATTACAAAATACATAGGATATGCGTGTAAAGCCACATTTTGAATATTTATTATTATATAGTTTTTAGACTCGTTTGAAGAGTCTAATAACCATAGGGGGCGAGGTATTTAAATTTAAGGTTAGTTTTAGACCAAAGGGGGTATTATTTGTGTTTTTTATTTTAGCATGGGGATATTAACTTTGGTCTAAAAACTTTATAATAGTGGGTTTTGGGGGGTATTTAAAATAAAGGGATTTATATAGATAGGGTAGGGTATTTTTAGGGAATTAATAAAGTAAGTTAGAAGTTAATATGACAAAGGGAAATGGAATACACTAAATGACCAAGTAGATTGAATAAATAAAAGCATAGCTTATTATTTCATCATTTCACCAATTTACTTAGGATAGAGTGTTTTTTGAGGGTTTTTGTATTTTTTATGAATGAAGGAAGTTAATTAAATGGGATTTCAAGCTTCATTAAGTAAGAATGATTCTTTACTTATGAAGATGACTTAAATGTATGAATGAGGGACAAATAAAGGTAAAGGAGATTTTATCATAAGAATTCAACATTTTCCACTATCCAGTCATTGAGCCTTGGGTCCAGTCCCAACAGAAGTCAGAGAAATTCTCTGAGCCTCTTTGACTAGAAGTATAGAATACTGAATACCTATAGGGGAAGGGAAATTAGTGATTTTTTCCCAGTGATGAATATTACATGCTTTTTCCCACTTCTTTCTACCTACCCAACATTACTCTAACATTTTTTCTTCCTTTTAGTAGGTGCATTTAAGCTTGCTACCTTGGAACATTTTATTCTTTTGAAAGCATAAAACTATCTAATTCTACCTTATTTCATCTGAGGGCTCAGATTAAACTGATGAGCTCCTCATTATTTTCTAGCTAACTAATGATTTGTCAGGATTAAATTGGCTGACAAATACTTATTCACTATCTAAAACATGGAAATTGAAAACATGATAAGTCAAGATTAAAGAGTTTAACTCATCATGGATTATGGCATTTATTGACATTCTGCTATAATCATTTTCAAAAATTAAAAAGTAGTGGAATTTGGACTTGCACACTTTCATGTTTTATTTTCATCTTTTTACTTTTGGGATCTATATATTTTTTAAGTCCTTTGATTTTTCTTTTAAGACTTTTTACCCTCTTTTTTTATTGTTTTATTTTTCATTTTTTTTCAAAATATGGGAAAACAACTTGCAGAAAGAAAGGTATGTACATATTTTACAAGACTCTCAAAAGTCAATTCAAAATTATGAATCCTATATTTATAGGACCCTAACACAAGTCATCAGGACTTGTGGCTGTCGCATTGTTACAGAAAAGTGACGGACCTCATAGACAGGAGTCTATGGAGACTTCTCTACATGGGGAGTCTGATGCAAAAGAATCAAGTTAAATTTTCATTATTCAATTGTGTAATTAAGGGGGTGAGAGATTTAATTATTTTATTAATTAGTTTGTTCATTTTTAATAAATTAGGAGAGAAATTATAAATGTGAGGATTATTGTAAATATTCATTAAATAATTAAGGATATGAGTGGAGTTGAATTAGGTAGATAATATAGGGATTAGGAATTCCATAAATGGGAATTAGTTGAGTCCAAAAAAAGATAAATCTAAATTAGATTTTAAGTTGAGATTTGTGTGGAGGAAATTATGGAGTGGAATAAATTTGTATTTATGTATAAATATGTAACTTGTGAGAGTGTGAAAGAAAACAGAGAGAAGCGAGGAAGTGAGGAAGTGAGGAATAGAGAGAGAGTAAGAGAAATGGTTTGCACGGCCGAGAGCCAAGAAGCCGCCCATTGTAATATCTGGCCGAAAAGTTTTTATGTTTTTACATCAGTATTTTAATTATCGGGCTCTCTTTCCTTCATGTGTATTTTTGAGCTGAACATATTTGTAACTTTAATGAAGAATTTTAATTTTGATGGAAGCACACATGTATTACATGTTGGGATCTGATTTAACCCAGTATCCTAGCATCAGCTCAACTTGCTGTGGCCACAATTTCACCATACCTGCCTTTTCTAATTTCACATTTTGTGGAGTTGAATAGTATTGTGTGTCCTTGATCACACATTTGTCCAACACTGAGCAGATTGTGATTCATGTTTTCAACCAATAGAAAATTCTTGGCTAGAGCATCTTTGCTTTCGAGAGTGACAGTACTTGATCCTATAACATTTGAAGATCCATCATTTCCAAAGGACACGGTTCCATCCTTCTTATCTTTAAGAGATACAAATTTATTTCTATCTCCAGTCATATGCGTTGAGAAACCGCTATCAACATACCACACATATTTGTTGTTTTGAGCCTTGAGAGCGAGAGAAAAATTATTAATCTTCTTCTTCTTCCATGTTCATTCGTTCTGTGACTTCGAAGATTCTTCTAGAGGATTTTCAAGTTTGTAGTATCTGGCTATGTGTCCAAAGTTTCGACATTTGTAACATTCAATATTATTTCTTAAATGTTCAAATCTATTGATGTTTCGCTGAGCCCTGGGAGGTTCATATTTGAAAAATATCCTGGAATTATATTTGTTCCTAGGGTACGTGCGACATTCTACAACTTTATGACCAAATTTTCTAGATGAATAACAATAGCCATAAAAAATATGTTGGTGCTTGGATGGAAATCTTCGTCAAGGAATTGTCTTACAAGGCTATTCTTGCGAATATTGTCCAATGAAGTCTACATGCATGTCATATCTCATAGGTTCATTGTATTTTGTTGTAGAAGGTTCTACTTCTTCTTTGTAACCGATGCCAGTTTTTTCATTGCAATATTGTTGATTGTTGATGAGTTCTTCCAATGCCCTTGAGTTGTTGGCATAGTTTTGGATATTTTTTCCTTTCTTCACTTCCTTACGCAGCGAGACTACTTCAGCTTCTAATTCTTCCTTTTCTTGGTTGCTTTCTTCCAACTTCTTTTGAAGTGACTCTTCAATGCATTTGTGTTCTTCAACTTCAATTTTGAGAACTTGAACTTGTTCTTCAAGAGTATTGGAATGGATCTTCTCTGCCTTGAGCTCTTTTATAAGTTTGATTCTTCCTTAGAAAATCCTTCTATGTTCAATCCTTCTTCTTCGTTGTTTGATACCTCTTGTTTATTGTGCTTGGCCATAAACAATACTCTCTTATTAGCTTCTTCTTCATTGTCATTGTCTTCATCAGATGATGAGCTATCTTCTTTAGAGAGAAAGTTCCTTTTGGATCCTTGCTTGTTGAATTTATAAAAGCCTTTCTTTCCTTTTGAGTTGCCATCACTTATCTTCAGACATTTTGATGCTAAATGCCCAGCTTCACCACAACCGAAACATATCAATGGAAGTTTACCTTTGAATTTTCCCTTACCAATTTTTAGTTTTCTCATAAAGTAAGCATATTCTTCATCTGAAAGACCTTCTTCATCATCTCCCTTTTCTTCACACTTGCAGGTGCATGTATTTTCAATTGAAGGTTGTTTATCCTTATGGGTTTTCTTAGATGCAACGAACGCAGTTTCTAGATGTGAAGTACCCTCTTCTTCATCAAGTCTCATTTCATATGCTATGAGAACTCCATGTAATTCCTCTTTGGTGAGTTTGTCCAGATTTTCACTATATTCTAAGACCGATACCTTTGGGTTGAATCTCCCTGGTAACGTTCTAAGAATCTTTCGTATAATAGTCTTCTCGTCAACTGGCTCTCCCAATCCTTCCATAGTATTAGTTATTTCATTAACGTATTGGAAGTATGCAACAATGTTGCAATCTTCTTTCATGTGGTGATCATTTTTTAAAGAGCTTTCCGGATTATCCACAGTGCTAGAGAACGAGTGTCGACGTTTCGAATCCCAACGGGGATCCATCATCGAAAATTTCTTTGAATGAAGACATGAGAGAAAAGACTTAGACCATAAATAGAGGTAGAAGAAGATTTCATGAAAAGGGCCGACCAAATTTTTTTTTAATTTCATATTTTTAATAATTATAATAATTAAATTTTTAATAAACTTTTAATTTTATTAAGGAATAAAAGAATTACCAACCTAGAAAGGGACTCCTACTAGGCTAAAAATAAAAAAGAAAATATTTTTCTAGTTCTATTAAAGAGGGGGTTTTATTATAAGTGAATTTTATTTAAGGTTAATAATAAGTAAATATTATTTAAGGGAATAATAAATAATAATATATATATATATATATATATATATATATATATATATATATATTAAAAAGATATATTTAGTTTATTAAATATATCATTATAATTTATTATATATCTAATTTTATTATATGATTAATTTTAAAGATTTATTTAAATTTTAATAAGAAAAAGCTATCAAAAAATTAAAACTAGGAGGTGATTTATAATTAGTTAATCTAATAAAAGTTTTAATAAAATATAAATATATAATTGAATTAAAAGGATATATTAAGTTTATTAAATATATCATTTCAATTTATTATATATTTAATTTTATTAAATAATCAATTTTTAATGAAATATTTTTATTTTAATTAGAGTATAAAGCTCATTTTTAATTAACTAAAAAACTAAAGAGCTAGGAATTTTTTTTTTATAAGGGAATAAAGAATAAAATCTTAATAATTATTGATTAATTAATTAACTTTTATTAACCAAATAAAAATTAATTAATTAATAGAGATAATTATTAGGATTTTAGTTTAATAAAACTAACAACTAAATAAGAATCCAAAGGAGGAGGGACATAACTGGGGTTGAAAACTATACCTCACTGGCGGGTGTTTTTGGAGGACCATATCTGTCGAAGAAGGGGTCTCCAAGTGTCACTAATCTCAACTCCACCATCCCTATTAAGATTATCTGGATGCTTTATGATCTCTAGGGCCTCTCTTATTTTTCTTCTCTGATAGTGCTCTTCTTTTGCGATGATTGTTGCATCTTCTAGACGTATTTGATGTTTGGTCTTTGAGGAGTGTTCTGCAAGGGCTGAGGTGCATGATCATTCATATCTAATATCAGTTCCATGCTCCTTAAGTCTTTTCTGAAGGGACCGCCCAGTCTCACCGATATAACTCTTCCCGCATGAACAATAAAAACATCTGACAATTAACTTATAATAAAACCCCCTCTTTAATAGAACTAGAAAAATATTTTCTTTTTGATTTTTAGCCTAGTAGGAGTCCCTTTCTAGGTTAGTAATTCTTTTATTCTTTAATAAAATTAAAAGTTTATTAAAAATTTAATTATTATAATTATTAAAAATATGAAATTAAAATTTTTTTTGGTTGGCCCTTTTCCTGAAATCTTCTTCTACCTCTATTTATGGTCTAAGTCTTTAATAATCTTCTCCTACTAGGCTAAAATTAAATTATAATAAAACCCCCTCATTAATAGAACTAGAAAAATATTTTCTTTTTGATTTTTAGCCTAGTAGGAATCCCTTTCTAGGTTAGTAATTCTTTTATTCCTTAATAAAATTAAAAGTTTATTAAAAATTTAATTATTATAATTATTAAAAATATGAAATGAAAAATGTTTTTGGTCAGCCCCTTTCCTGAAATTTTCTTCTACCTCTATTTATGGTCTAATTCTTTTCTCTCATTTCTTCATTCAAATAAATTCCCGATGATGGATCCCTATTGGGATTCGAAACGTCGACACTCGTTCTCTAGCACTGTGGATAATCCAAAAAGCTCTTTAAAAAATATTCTTTCATTTTGAGTTGCTCAAATTTTTCTCTATAGATTTGAAGCTTTGCTTCTTTGACATTTGAGTCACCTGCATATATATTCTCAAGCTTGTCTCATACATTTTTGGCAGTTTTACAACCCAACACCTTATGATAAGCAGATTCAATAATTCCACTGATAATAATATTCTTTTCTTTTGCATCATTTACCAAATTCTTCTTACCTTGTTCATCCGTGGTTGATGTAAATCCATTTTGAACTATGTCCCATACTTCGTAAACTTGCACCACGAGATAGACCTCCATTCTTCCTATCCAAAGTGCATAATTATTTTCATTGAACAGAGGTACACCATTCTTGGTATGCTCCATGACCTCCTTTCAGTAGTTAAATTTATATTCAAGGAACCAAGCTCTGATACCAATTTTTGGAAATATTGAGAGGGGGGGTGAATCAATATTCCTTTCAATTAGAGCATTAGTTAATCTTCAATTATTATCAGTGTTTGTACAATGATAGCAGCAAACAAAAGGAACACAAATGCACACATTTTTTAAGGTGGAAACCCACTCCGGGACAAAAACCACCTAATTCTTTTCTAATTATTCTTTAATATTCAACTTCAATTGAAAATAAAGCTCCAACTTCCTAGAATCTAGAAAGAATTATTCTCTAGCTCCCACTGGATGAACGCTCCAATGCCCAAGATTCTTCAGTAGTCAACTGGACGGATGCCCCAACACCCAATTAGCTACAACTCACCCTAGCACCACCCTACCACCCTATATAAGAATAAAAGAAGAATGGACTCTCGTACCAGAGAAAATGGTCCACTTTACAATAATATAGAATGACGTAGAAGAAGATGACACACTAGAACATAACCCCAACTATGACACAACCACCTAATGATGATCCTAGACCTCCCGACACTCCCACTTCAACTCTTGGCAGATAGACACTAGAACAATTTTTACAATAATGTATTCACAATGACTTAGTACAATGATACCTTTACAGTGACTGTATGCAGTGCTGCCCACTTTAAGACTTCATTTGATGAACTTCTTGCTGTTGTTTTACACCTTGGTTTCTGCTCTTGTCATGCTACCCTCTTCTACACCTTGCTTTGCTTTGCTGCCCTAGAAATTCTAGTCCTTTGCATCCCTTGACAACACATGATATAGTTTTATCTTGCATTCTAGGAGCTCAAAATTGAATCTAGTGTATCTCTGTAATATCCCAAAATAGGAAAAATCTTCAACAATGAGAATATATTAAGATATTCTAAATTTGGAGCTACAGCAATACATAAACACAAATGAAATTACTACATAAAATTATCTCATGAAATGTGTATTAAACACCTCTCAATCATATTATGAACATATCAGCAAAAGTATGCCTTTATACACTATCTCCAAGTGGGGAAAAGCAGCAAAATAGACCCTAAAAACGTTATTCCTAGGTATTTGCATTATAATAAGGGGAAATAATGGTTGGATCCCTTAGCATATAGATTAAGGCCCTTATATACCAAAGGGAATAAGAAAGAAATCCCTTTTGATAGGTTAAACATATCTCTCTGCCTTACAATGACTTAGAAACATCCAAATCCCATGACTTAGACTATGCATAAAAGATTGAAGCATGTACAACATTATTTCATAAGGGTTTTTGCAACATTACAATAGAAAATCATATATCTAGATACTGATGGCACAATATGCTAAGAAAACATAGATCTGGCCTCCTTATTGCATTATAGAGATAACCCAACAAGGGTTTCTTGAGAACACAAGTACAACAAGAGAAGATCTGAATATTTAGCTTAAAAATAATGCAGTCTCACTGCAACATTACATTGACATAGCTGAATAATGTACAAGAGGGATAAGAATCCCTTTTCCTAGCTTTCTAGGAGAAGGGTTGGCCCTTTCCCTAGGAAACTAGCTTAGAAACAAGGCCTAAAACCTTGCTACAGCAACCCTCTGGAAAATGATGCAGTTCCTACAAGGGAATACATTGTAGGAGAGTAGAGGTGCTTTGGCCAAGTGCCAAGATATGAAATGAGCTTAGAAATCTCCTTTGTTGATCTCTTGAGAGAAGGAAGGCTCCCTCTACTAAGAAACAGACCTGGAAGTGGAATGATAAATATTCCACTACAACACCCTGCAACACAAAATTACACTACTACAGAAATAATGGTGTGACTGGAGACTGATGCTTGGCCTCAAGCCTGGATGTGGAACAAATCAGTACAATACTCTCCCAAGAGACCTCTCAAGGGAAGAGGTGGGATTCCTGCTCGGGAACACCCTTGTGCTAAACAGCACTGCAACCCTGCTAAATAGGAAGAGGAAGCCAAGTTTAAGCAAACAAATATCAAATGATAATTTAAAAACATGAATGGAAAATGCTTTCATCCTCTCCATATATAGTAAGTGAACCCCTTCACATTGGGTCCCATCCACATTTGCCTCCAAGCTCATGCAAGTTGTCCTCCACCAAATTTGCACAGTTTATCAAGGAGATACAATGTATCTAGACAATGTATGTTGATTTGGTCAAAGATGACTGAATCAACATGATATCCTCCTTGTTCACACCTAAATGTGCTCCTTCCAGCTAGTTATTCTTCCTCTAAAGAGGTTAATGGGCCTCCCTACTAATTTATTCATCTATCTAAAGATAAAACCAACTATAATATTCCATTTAGATGAAGTCCATATTTTGGGAATATTACATTCCTCCCCCTCCAAAAATGTTTCTTGTCCTCAAGAAACTGCAAAGGTAGAGAAAAATTTCTCCCTTCCTCTTCTTGTGGCCTCCTCATCAATAGATCCCACCATAGCTCATCAATAAATATGTCCTACAATGATTCCTCCCAAGGGTGTAAGACATGAGAAAGTGGAAGGTGAAAGTGGAAATCTCCTTGTTTTCCAATGGCCTCCTCAAGGTAGGAGTGATGGCTAACATGGGGGAATTTCATTCCCAATGAGTGATTCCATCACCCATGCTATCATCCAAATGAAATGAGCCATTCTAGGTAGCTCATAAAAGCAATCATCAGCCCCCGGTTTGTGCAATGTAGTCGGGTTGCATGGAGAGATTAGTTTTCCCTTTTTCAATTGTTTCTCCCTCCATTTATGATAAGTGTGGGGTTGTTTATATCCTTGGGCTGAAACAAATATGGCCTCCATGAATCGCCAAATCTACCCCATCAAACAATTCAGCCATGAAATGCCTCCTCCAAGCACTCAAGTTCTTCAAATGGCTCACTCCATATGAAGAAAAGAGATGTGATGTGGAAATCATGGTTTTCCCATTGCTCCTCCTGAAACATACATCATGAATAGTAGGGAGAATCATACTCCCAATGGGAATCTCCATCTTATATCCCACTCTACAAACAAAGCTCCCCATGAACATAGAAATATCAGCAATACATGGAAGCAAAAACCAATGAAAAACAAGTTGTCACTTGAAAACCAGAAAGTGGATCATAGTTCCACACAGGGAACTAGCGCAGTGCATCCTTTTCCTATGATGCCGGGTAAAACCCACAATCCCAACTTGTTGTTGCATATAAAATGCCTTCCTAATTTATCCTCCAAAAGTGCCCTCAATTTTTAAATCTGGCAATCTCAAGTATTCTAATTTTTTGAACTGGAAATTTGAATATCTCTATGTGCTTTAATATCTCAATCTTAGATTGAGATATTAAATTAAATTCCTCTTTTGGTTATGAAAACACACACCTCAGCCCAGAATTTAACAGCGCAGAAGCTTTCTCTTCAAGGTTATAAAAACCCGCCATGTGAAATTATTCAACATTTCATTCTTCCTTAATTGAAACCTCATCGCAATTCTATTTATGTGGATTCAATATTTCACAATTCAAATTGTATTAAAGTATGAGGGGTTAATTTATATCCAATTGATAAAAAATATAAAATACCCCCGACCTTTTGGTTAAAACACACATATCAAGCTTAAATTAATTAACATTCGAATCAACATTCAAATTCTAATTAACCCCCAAGGTACCGATGTTACACATGCACCCTTCTCACCTTACCATTTACCAGAGATTGGCTTGGGTTTCACTGACACACAATGTATGTCAAATTATAACCATAATACATTAAAATTACAAATTATATCCGACCCGACTTCATATAATATTCAGGCCCACAATATACAATCCGTTGCATCAATTACGCCTGGGCCCCGCTACATATGTAACCCATATCATATAACCCCTTCATACATTATTTAAACCGCCATCTCATATGGATATTCATCCATATATATAACCCAGGCTTTATTAACTGACCAAACGCCCACATACAACCATGTTTTGGGCCCCAGCACTAACGTGCTTTCACATACAACGGTGGATGACCTATCGCGTCGGTTTGGATGATCCAATGACCATAATCAAATATCACGTTTTTTTTCTCACCGATCTTTAACACATCAAAATCATGCAATGAAAGTGGTTTTTGTAAATCACTCTCTGCCACGTGCCCTGCAATGGTCAATATCACGTTCCAAACCTCAAATCTGCTTACCACTCTGAGCCCTGCGCGATGCTGGCGGTTCCAAATCCCAGTTTTTTGTTCATTCAAGGTTCCACTTCATGGTTCCACCCATTCTCTAATTTCGCATTCAATTTAATCCTCCCACGACCATCTCTTAATTAGAACTACGCATTCAATTCACCAGTTCTACTGTGCTATCTCAATTTCGCGGATTCAATTGCCTCCACAGTTCTACGCCTCCACTGGTGTTGTACTACAACCCCGTCACCAATTCAACTCAAAACCTGCGCCTTTGACACAGTACTCTTGATTCGAGATTCCATGGAATCGGGTTCCACCACTCCACTGTTTCTTGAACAGTATTTCGCCTTGCTACCCTACAGACTCTTGGTTCTCCTCACGATATTCAATCAAGGAAGAGAACTCTTTTACTACATTTCTATGTCTCTAAGGTCATTATAAACATAATAACCCTGGATGTGAATTCAAAACATCATTCTGTCTATATCGAGGAGTTCTCTTTGGCTTCCTACGTAGAATCCTTATAAGGGTCTGTCCCCCTTTCAATAGATTTCAATTATCCATCAATATCTCAACTGCCTAGAACTTTAATTCAAAGATATATGCTCATTCAATAAACATCAGAACATCGACAAGAATGTCGATTTCTCCAATGACACATAGAATACATTTAACCCCCAATTACAGAGCCTATAACACACATTCTTATACATTTCCTATTTAGATTCAGAGCTCAATCATACATAATTTATATCCATTAATGCTCCTGTAGTACTGAAACAAATGCGTTCATATATTTAGTTGAATTTACTTACAAACTTCCGGGTTGGCTAGATTTTCGATCAATTGGCCCTTCTGCAACCTATTCTCTACAGATCTCTCCTATAGCTCTACGCAGCCCTATGCAGGTATGTTTATTATGCCTTTTAGTCTTATTTTATACAAAACTACTAAATAATCGATTCATATTATTTAGTGACTCGACAAAACTCTTGAACTCCTACAGTTCTAAATTTAGCCTAATCCCTAGATAACTGAAACTCTTCATATTCCCACTCATCATTCGAGGGCAGTTACAAATTTCTCCACAATTAACTAAAAATCACTCAAATATGAATAATTACATAGGGAAACAAAAACATGAGACTCCCCTTATGTTTATTTATATAAAAAATATTGTCTTGAGCCTAATGTTCCTGTATCAGACTCCCCAAGTTAAAATGATTCATGATCTCTTGATCATGTGCTTTCATCCTTGTCTTCCTGGATCCCACACTTTATTCTGTAGCTGATCATCTGCTGCAACATTCTTCTTTGTACTTATCCAGGCTTCCATAATTTATGCTGCATCTTTCCACTGGTTGCACTTTTATATTCTCTTTCTGTCCTTCTTCTGCTACTGGTTTTACTTCTTTGTTCTCTTTTTGTTGTCTCCCTTTGAGACACTTTCACCATTAGCTTTCTTATAAATTCAATTTCCTAATCCAATTTATCTTCTGACTGCTGGATACTGCTCCATCTTGATTGCCAAACTTCTACTTCTGTTTCTGCTTGCTGAATTCTTAATTTCTCCTTTCTTACTGCTACTCTATTCGCCACCCAATCATCCATAACCTATTGTTCTCCACAACAGTAAAACCGTTCCTGATTGTCATCCATGACAATTTCTCCATCCTCTGACCTCAGCAATTCTCTTGACTGGTATTTAAATTTCTAGCCTTTTTCATCACCTCTTTTCTTCTTCTGGATTAAACATGCCTTAGTCCTTCCATCAGTACCTGCAATCATAATACAAACATCAAAATTATAAAATCTTTGTGTCTCTTTCTCCTCTTCTGGAAACACTTCAATTTGTTGCTCCAACATTCCTTCCAACAACACCTCCATCTGCTACTCTGTCATTTTATTCTCTTCTCCAAACGTTTTCAGCAAACATTTCAGCCATCCATTTTGCACTTGTCTCACACCATCAACATGCTGTAATTTGAATTCAGCATGTTCTTCTTCTTCTTCCTTGACAATTTTCAGCAATTGTCCTTTATCTTCTTGATGGATTCTGCCAATCAAATCAAGTTCTTCAAGTGCTGAATTTTCATCCTCTGTCAGAGTAAAACTCTAATTCTCTATTGTTGTAGCAGCCCCAAAAGTCTACCTTACAATCATCTCTTGGCTATTCAGACAAGCCAATTCTTCTCTGCCACCAACAGCAACAAATTTCTGCACATGAGACATGACTGTCTCATCTTCTTTTAGCTGCTCATATTTATTCCTCTGCACCTTCACATTCTGCAATCCCTAATTCTGAAGTTGAGGTTCCCTATTTTGCATAAAATCCTACAGATTCAACAACTCAATTCCCTACAACTTAAATTCTTCATTCCATGGATCAAACATTTCCACAGAATTCTCCTCTTTTAATTGACTGCCCCATGGTGTCAATTTTTCTTCAGCATCAACATAATCTGCACTCACAAAACAATTTTCAAAACAAAGATCACAAGGCCTTAGTGCCCTTCTCTCCTCTACCAGAATTTCAGTATGTTGTCCTAAATTTCTCTCTTTCTCCATCAACACATCAGTACGCTAATTCCAATTCTTCAAACAATTCTTGAGACAGTGAGCTAGTCTCTCTTCTGCATCATCCTCTTCAAGGATGTCTCTCTACTCTAGTTCATAAAAATGAACTTTCTCATTCTCATTCATCTCTGCCCTTACAATATGAACACCTTCTCTCTGTGTTTTTGTCCTCTGCTCATGCCACAATCCTGGCATCTCATCTGAGGAAAAAATTTCACAATCTTCACAAGTCAAGTTTCCTGCTGTCACTATCTCCTCAACCTTCATCAGAATAGAATTATGATCTTCCATCTCTGCAATAAATTCAGTTATCTATCCATCACCTTTCATTTGGCCATTTAATAAAATTAATTTGTCATTATCAGCATTAACAACAAATTTATCATCATCAAACACAACTTCATTGAAATAATCTCTTTCATAAAATAAGGAATTTATGAATTTCTTCTGCTGCAGTAACTCAATCTGATCTTCATCTGAAAGATAATCATCATATCTTGCTTGGCAATAGTCAACTTCATTTATCACAGCTTCATCATATGAACTATCTTCATCAATACCTTCATTCACACACAACTTGTTAGTTGTAAAAACATAAGACCTCATGGTCTCATTTGATGATTTGATCATCAAATATTCTTGCTGTCCCAAGTCTCCTATACACTTCAGAGATTATTCAATGGTCCTCTCTTCAATTTCCTCAAGATGTCCAACTTCCAGCTTCTGGCCATCATCATAAGTTAAATCTCCTCTACTTCTAATACCTTTCCCCAATTGTGTATGGACATCCTCAAAACATCTGGTTGTTCCATTTTCTTCCTTAGTGACAACATCAACAGTTTGTCCTTCTCCACATGTTCTTCCTGTAAACATATAAAATTTGTTAGATATAAGGCCCTTGGACCCCTTGGTCCCACTTGAAGCTTCAGTCTTCAAGTCCTTCTCTAGATACTCAATCATCTTGAGTAATCTCTCCTTCAGCTGAGCATTTGTCATTTTCTCTTTCTTCATTTGTAGCCTCTGCCACTTTACCTTATTCTTCATAAGCCAACCAACTCTCTAGTTTTCCTCTATCATCTTCTCCAGTTTATAAAAAATTCTTACTGATCTCAGCTATCTCTTTCTAATACTCTTCATCAGTGAGTTTCTTCCTCACGCCATTTGCTTTGGCATCTTCCCTCACTCTTCTGTTGTGGCCTCTCTCAGAACCTCTGCAATCTCTACTATGGATGTCAGTAGCCATTTTCTCCTACATGAGTTCTTCACTCACAAGCTGCACTATGCCTCTGCAACAACAAGCTCTCTTGCTGCAACTTACCTCACCAATCCTTTCCTCCGGATCCGGCTTTTGGCAAGTACTGGTTCCCTTCTACTAGAACCTTCTAAGCACTCTCTTCTTCTCTCTCTAGGCTTCACTCTACAACTTCTCTCAAGAAAACATCTGTTCTTCTTTCATCCAACCTCTATTGGGAATCTTCCAGGTTCTACCACACTCAAAATCCCTTGTTGGATTCTTTCATCACTTCTCTCAAAGCTGTGATCTGCTTTTTTTTTGCTGAGATTTCTTCCTCAATTGCTTGCACTTTGCATTCTGCAAACAAATCCTTCAAACCAGAGTCAAATAAGGCTCAACAACTCACCTCCCAAGACCCCTGAATGATTTTGCTTCTTCTTTCACCTGCACTACATCTCTATCTGCTACAATCTACAAGACTCTTTGTCTTCAACTCTAGATTTTGCACATCTGAACTTTCAACCTTCACTGTATGCTTATTCAAACCTGTAATTCCTGTCAAATAGATTTGAACACCAACTTTCTTCACTATTTCAATACATATGCATTTCAAAAATTAATTCTCAAAGAGCTATTCTAGCTATGATACCATTATGATGTCGGGTAAAACCCACAGTCCCAACTTCTTGTTGCATATAAAATTCCTTCCTAATTTATCCTCCAAAAGTGCCCTCAATTTTTAAATCTGGCAATCTCAAGTATTCTAATTTCTTGAACTGGCAATTTGAATATCTCTATGTGCTTTAATATCTCAATCTGAGATTGAGATATTAAATTAAATTCCTCTTTTGGTTATGAAACCACACACCTCAGCCCTTAATTTAACAACG
Organism: Pinus albicaulis; assembly: GCA_034641835.2. Classification (NCBI taxonomy): domain Eukaryota; kingdom Viridiplantae; phylum Streptophyta; class Pinopsida; order Pinales; family Pinaceae; genus Pinus; species Pinus albicaulis. Next base: position 149,344 of record JAXQQM020082750.1, read on the forward strand.
TGGAAGCTTTCTCTTCAAGGTTATAAAAACCCGCTATGTGAAATTAATCAACATTTCATTCTTCCTTAATTGAAACCTCATTGCAATTTTGTTTATCCGGATTCAATCTTTCACAATCAAAATTGTATTAAAGTATGAGGGGTTAATGTATATCCAATTGATAAAAAATATAAAATACCCCCGACCTTTTGGTTAAAACACACATATCAAGCTTAAATTAATTAACATTCGAATTCTAATTAACCCCCAAAGTACCGATGTTACACATGCGCCCTTCTCACCTTACCATTTACCAGAGACTGGCTTTGGTTTCATTGACACACAACGTATGCCAAATTATAACCGTAATACATTAACATTACAAATTATATCCAACCCGACTTCATATAATATTCAGGCCCACAATATACAATCCATCGCATCAATTACGCCTGGGCCTCGCTACATATGTAACCCATATCATATGACCCTTTCATACATTATTTAAACCGCCATCTCATATGGATATTTGTCCATATATATAACCCAGGCTCTATTCACTACTACATTTGGCGGAAATTCCGACACTTGGTTCTGACGCTTTTGACCAAATTTCAGAAATTTCCCCAAATTTTTTCCATCCCGCCCGAAACCGTCGCTATTGCGACACTTATAGAAAAGTGTCGCAATACCGACACTTAGAAAAGTGTCGCAATTGCGACGTTTGGAGGAAGACGTCGCAATTGCGACAATATGGCCCAACGCGTCGCTATTGCGACGACTGCCTCTAAACGTCGCAAGTGTGACACAATGTCTAAGTGTCGTAATTGCAACGTTTGGAGGCCTTCATCGCAATAGCGATGCCTTTTCCGCCGTCGGTATAAAGACACTTATATGCGCGCTAAATACAAATACGAAACTTATATGCGCGCTACCTAAAAATGATTTTATTGTTTCGTATCCGTCGCAATAGCTACATTAACGTCTGATATCACGCGCGCATTTGCCCTCCGCTCTTGCAGAACAGCATTCACCCTCAGCTCTTGCAGAACAGCATTTTCCCTCAGCATTCGCCCTCAGCTCTTGCAAAATGGTAAGTTCTTACTGCAGGCCGTTCCTCCTATAGTAGGGTTGACTCTATTTGGGTTTTTTTGGTCAATTCCATTGGATTGTGTTAGGCTGTAGGGTTCTCTCTAGATGTCAAGAATCAAGGTTCAATACCCTCTATTATCTTCATCACCCAATACAAGATTTAAATTTTTCCCAAAGAAACGCTTATTAATTTGGCAGCCATTATTTCTCCCTGCTTTAAAAACCCTACATTTAAATGAAAACAAGCATTGCATTTCAACTACAAAAATCTATTAGTGTTCAAATGTACATGTGTGCTACATTAACGTCTGATATCATGTGCGCAGTCGCCCTCCGCTCTTGCAGAATAGCATTCGCCCTCAGCATTCACTCTCAGCTCTTGCAGAACATCATTCACCCTCAGCATTCGCCCTGAGCTCTTGCAGAACAGCATTCGCCTCGCCCTCAGCATTCGCCCTCAGCTCTTGCAGAATAGCATTCGCCCTCAGCTCTTGTAAAATGGTAAGTTCTTACTGCAAGCCCTTCCTCCTATAGTAGGGTTGACTCTATTTGGGTTTTCTTGGTCAATTCCATTAGATTGTGTTAGGATGTAGGGTTCTCTCTAGATGTCAAGAATCAAGATTCAATACCCTCTATTATCTTCATCACCCAATACAAGATTTAAATTTTTCCCAAAGAAATGCTTATTAATTTGGCAGCCATTATTTCTCCCTACTTTAAAAATCCTACATTTAAATGAAAACAAGCATTGCATTTCAACTACAAAAATCTATTAGTGTTCAAATGTACATGTGTGCATAACTTGTGTAGGGTATTCCTTTTCCACTTTCACATTATCCAAGAATGTGTGCAGTATAGTTCATATTTTTTTGTGATTTAGATTATCTTGAAAAAGGAAAGGTAAATTATTTCCCATGGAAAAAGAAGGTTTTCCCTTTTTACTACTGGAAATGGTACAACAAAGTTCCATTTCTACCCGAAACTCCTATGAAACGGGAACCAAATAAAGGCCATGTCCTCAATGGACATCATTTGGCTTTGAAAATGGCCATTGCACCGTGTTATTTCTTATATTACATCACGATAGTTTCTTAGGTCATTTCTTGTTTCTTGAGATGAAAAACAACCAAAGAAATTGTGAAGATCCTTTCAAGAAATAAATGACCATTTCTCAATCATATCTCAACTATTTTTTATTTTATTCGGTGGTTGCTTACTTTGAGAGAAATTTGACACTTTTATAAGGAATATAACATAAAAACACAAAATGGGAAGGAATTGATGAGGTAGATGACCTTTAGTTGTTGTCGATTAAGAATTGATAATACACGATGCATGTTCTGTACTACAAACTAGATTCCTTCCTGGAGTTAGGACACAGAGTATTGAATCAAAGTTGTAGTTTCTAACTTCTTGTATTGGTTCATCAATCTTGAAATTCGGACATTGCATGTCTTCATTGCTTCATGTTTGAATAATTTGCATCATATCATACAATAGGAAATTAGGAATTATGATTATTATTACTTTATGGATCTGTTAAGTTACTTTTAAGTTTGCATGGTTTAGTGTGAAATTATTCTAGTCCCCAAACACATATAATCAAGGAATTATAACGTGATTTCAAACATTAAATATCAGCAAAATCGTTTAAAGGATATTGAAAGGAAAAAGGTGATGGAAGATAGAAAGTGCCTTACTTAAATTCTCTAAGGATTTTTCAATAGTTGCTCCAAAAGCTTCACTTCAAGGCCCTTCAAGATCGTCTCCAACAATGTTATACCATCAGCATCAACAATGTTGCTCCAAAAATGTCCTCAAGGTCTTCACAACAAGTTTACTAGAAGTTGATCCAACAATATATTCAATAAGGTCTTCATTGTCAACTCGTCTCTTATTTGGGTGCCTTAATGTGCAATGACATGTTTCGAGGACTGAATTCAATGCAAGGCATATTTGAAACTCTAACTCTGTCGTCCGGTGTCTTATTAGAAATTATTTCAGTTTTCATTTTGTGTTTTCAAGTTAGATATTGTTTTCAAGTTTTTACATTTATAATTTTATTGCAATGTGGCAGACTGATGAGAGCAGTGCAGGAACGACCCAAAGACGGGATGATCGTGGAAAGAGGCTAGCGGAAGAACATGTAAAGTGCCAGCATTGCTCTATCTTCAGGTATTTTAGTTATTTACATAATTTAAATAATATTAATTTTGTTCAAATATGTAGACACCTAGCCATGGTACGCCTGATGATTCCCTCTTTGAGGAAGAGCTTTCTTCATCCCTATCTCCAGTGTTCTTGTTGCAAAAAAAGGCACGAGATGCAAGGTCGGAATTTAATACTTTGATAGATGCGCCTCAAACACCTGAAACAGAAGAGAGGATACAACATCTTATGAGGCAGCTAGAAAGATATCAGGTAATAATAAAAATTCAAAAGGATATTTTTTTGTTCTGCATGAGATGAATTGTGATAGTTTGATTTTTAATTTTTACATTGACTAAACTAACAAAAATTTCTTTTGTATGTAGCGTTTTCTAGCACTTGTTGAATCCGGTGTTGGTGGTAGTGGGACACAAGGGCAAGAGATTGCCCAACAACCCTCTCGTACACCTTCGACTCCTTTAGGTTCTAGCCAAGAAACACACCCTGCCCAAGCAGACACCCAGCCAACCGCTGAACGTGTTGGCGATGATGAGGCTGATATGGACAACTACATTATTGCGTTTCCTGGAGCTACACATGTCAGCTCCACAGGGACCATTAATGGCATGTTGTTGGTGAATGATGAAGGTGTCCCTATAAAGCATGTACAACTCCCAGGTAAATTTTAATATTTTAACTATTTCATGTACTTTATCTAAAACATATTTATCATGATTTTTATTTTTATATTAATGATAATATCTTCTTCTTCTTCTTTTTTTATGTGTAGGAAAGAATGAGTTCTACAGGTATCTGGAGAGCCAAGCATTGGTAATTTTTGGCCCAACCATACGTACAGGGTGGAATTTCCAGAGTTCCAAGTTGAAAAAAGAACTTCTAGATTATTTAGAAGCCCTTTTTGGGGTCGGCACATTTGACAGAACAGCGGTGGCTCGGGTAGCTGGCAAATATTTGAAATAGACCAGGGACACCTATAGGAAGCAATTGAAATTTAACCCTAGATATGAGCATCCTCTCACAGTTCCAGAGAGTGAGTGGAGATCACTCATCCATGACGAAAAAGAGAAAAGGGCAAAGAAAGAAGGAAAAATGTCAACTGGACCCGCAAGGTAAATTACAACTTTAATTCAATAGCTTTAATTTTCTCTATGTCTAAAATAAAAGTTTGCTACGTCATATCTGACTTTAATATTTTGATGCTAGGTTTCCTGACACCTCAAAGGCAACCAAAGCTAGGATTGAAAAAAAGGGCCATCACAAGCTAGGCCTGGGCGGCTACTTGAAATTGGCTGCAAGAATTGTAATTAAGTAGCTAAACATCTTATAATTAATTGTATCACCTTCCAACATTTTTGTAATCCTATCAAATATGATTAAAAATACACAATCACATGTAATGTAGGGTGATGACCTCGGAACAGAAACTATAGAGGAAGATAAAAATATCGCTTTCCATTTCGGCTATCAAGCCATAGTTGAACATCGCATAAGCTTGGGGCAGGTCCCAAGATCCAGAATGCCTGATAAGGTAAAACATTAACCTTTCAATATGTTTGTTTTCATCCATAAATTTAATGTCTAAAAACTTTGTTTAAATCAGGAGAGCAACACTACCGACGATGAAAATAACCCAGTTTTAGAGCCAAATGTAGATGATCCTCACGTGCAACCTGATCATTGTAGTAGGGTCCAGGCCGACAATGCTACTATCAGTGAGGGCCGTGACGGTAATTAATTTCCACTTACAATTTTTTCTAATTATAGCTTGATGGTTGTCCTTATAACATTTTTTGTTTAAATGACAGAGAATGTTTCCCTTGAGGATCTTAACACCAGAGAGGAAGACAGGGCAACAGTCCCAACGGCGACAACTGGTGCACCAGGTAAATAATCTCATTGCAATTTTTTTTATTAATATTACCGAACTAGTTCAATGATATTTAAAAACTTACAATTAAAATCTAATATTATCTGTTTTTGTAGGCGATGCCTCGTCACTGGATGAGACCAGACATCGTGACTACGCAACTAGGTCAGCGGTGACAACTAGTGCACCAGGTAAATAATCTCATTGCAATTTTTTTTATTAATATTACCGAACTAGTTCAATGATATTTAAAAACTGACAATTAAAATTTAATATTATCTTTTTTTGTAGGAGATGCCCCGTCACTGGATGAGACTAGACATCGTGACTACACAACTAGGTCAGCGGCGACAACTAGTGCACCAGGTAAATAATCTCATTGCAATTTTTTTTTATTAATATTACCGAACTAGTTCAATGATATTTAAAAACTGACAATTAAAATTTAATATTATCTGTTTTTGTAGGCGATGCCCCGTCATTGGATGAGACTAGACATTGTGACTACGCAACTAGGTCAGCGGCGACAACTGGTGCACCAGGTAAATAATCTCATTGCAATTTTTTTTATTAATATTACCGAACTAGTTCAATGATATTTAAAAACTGACAGTTAAAATTTAATATTATCTGTTTTTGTAGGCGATGCCCCGTCACTGGATGAGACCAGACATCGTGACTACGCAACTAGGTCAGCGGCGACAACTGGTGCACCAGGTAAATAATCTCATTGCAATTTTTATTATTAATATTACCGAACTAGTTCAATGATATTTAAAAACTGACAATTAAAATTTAATATTATCTGTTTTTGTAGGCGATGCCCCGTCACTGGATGAGACCAGACATCGTGACTACGCAACTAGGTCAGCAGTGTGGGTCGAAAGGCATGAAACAGGAGCAGAGCATGATGATATTGATGATGTAATTAGGAGCTTTAAAAATAGGAAGAAGAAAAAGAAAATTCGATAATGTAAAATATTGTATTATTATAAGACCAACGTTACCATACTTGGAACGTTTTTTGTGTTATATAAAAAACTCATTTATCATACTATTTTTATGTCAAGCATTAATTGCAATGTTTCCTTGCATACTTTTTGTTGAATTGTTTTTTTATTAGTTATTGAATATTTTTTTTTATGCTCATGAAAGTAAAAAATGAAATATAGATTGGGTATTGGGGAATTGAGAGTGATGTGAGGGGGGGGGAGGGGCCATAAGAGTTTCCACCTTCACGTGGTTGGCCCTGTTTAGTAGAGAATAATTTATTGGAGCGATTTAATCTTGGAGCAAACCTCCCTTGATCCAGCGTAGCAACAAAAAGGTCACTGTTGACTTAGTTGCTACTCTTTCATATCGTGGGAGGCTTGTTCCAAGTTCATGCGACTCCAATAAATTGTTCTTGAAATGAAGAGGAGCTTATTCAAGTATGTTTTGACATTTTCAACATATGTTCTAATATTATCATAAGAATTAATCTTAGAGTAAAAAATACTACATCAATTACTTGTATTTATTGTATAGATAATGATGGATTTTGATTGACTTGGAAGTGCAGGTACAAATCCTCTTGCATAATGAGCAATACAACTTGTCAACCAGGGTCATGTCCAGGATATTTTTGCTTGTGCACTTGACCAAGTTTGTAATGTCACATTTTGTAAGTTCCTTTACAGTTCATAATTCAATATTAAGCTTGTTCATGATTATTATCTAGGTTTTTTGTATGTGTTTTTTCATCTATTTGATTGTAAGCAACTGTGCATGTTTCCTGTTGTTCACTATGATTTCTCCCATTACCACTCCCAGGATGAATCCGACTTTATTGTTACATAGGTTACTTTATTGTTACTATGATTTCTCCATTTACGATTTCATGGGTTACATCATGTAAAGTTGTCAATCTCAGGTTGGTGATGAGCTTTAGTTCTCCAGATTTGGGGCTTTTCTGATATTTTCTCCCTCATGTCATTCCTGCATCACCTCGTTGTTTAAGCATGCCAATTGTCTACCACTTGTACCAATTGGCACATGTCAATCTCTGAGTGGTGCCACATTTCACCTATTTTCAGTGAGAGTTTAGGGTTTCTCTAACATAGCTTCAGAAATCCGATTCAGTGCCTTCTTGAATATCGTCACATAATACTCATGGTTTGGATTGATGAGCATGTTTTGAATGGTTGGTTGATTCATAAGAACCACCCATATAGTCATCTTGATATATTTCAGAAGTTTTATCGGGTTTCCTTTTTCACCGTTTCTAGTGGGCGGGATGGTGTGGGGTGATCCATCAATACTGGTGCTCTTGTAGTAGGGAATTTGTTTTTGGGGATATAAAGGAGCATTTGATGTAGATATCCCATTGGATGCATTCATAGATGAACACAAGAGGTCAAGAATTTAAATTAAAAATATGCAACCTCTAGCATGGCAACCTGAAGGTCGCGAGAGACACTGGTTAAAGATTGTTTTGTGTTGACCTTAATATAGTCGTGATTTCTTTCTATTATCTTAATCCAAATATATAGTCTTGTCTCATTAAAATGAGGATTGTGGTTGTATTTCTCTTTGGTTTTTTCTCTCTTAATGCTCCAGAAGTTGCCAAAAGTTGTGATAGTTGTTAGTTTGCCTGTTACAACTTAAAAGTAGTTTTTAGCAATGGGAGTCATGTTTTTTAAGGTTCATACTAATATGAAGATCTTGTAATTATATATTCAGCATAAGAGAAGATGGCCTCTGCTTTGGGTAGTATGACAACAATTGCCACATCTACCTCATTGGGTAACAATGGAAAGGGGAAGAAGTTGGGTGCAATGTTTGATAATTATGGCAGACAATTGTCTTCTCTTTCAGTTTTTTCACCCATTTCCTTTAATCGCTCAAGCAGAAGAGGGACTCTAAGATTACGCGACAGAGAGAAGGTAGTTGATACAAGAGCTATGGAAAAGGAGTTGTACTTCAGCAAGGATGGCTCAGTGACAAAAAAATTGTAGGTCAGAGAAAAAATTATGTTTAAAGGAAGGTCACCTGCACGTGAAACTTCAATGCGGTGGATCTTTCCTTGTCCACTTATATTCGATTTTAATGTGTTATTTTAATTTTTCATGGAGGGTTGTTTTGGCATATTGTCTGGCATTCAATTGCACACTTACTGAAAGCATTGTCAATTTATCTTGCAGGCGGTGTGAACAAACTTGCTGATCTTGTTGGAGTCACCCTTGGGGCGAAGGGAAAAATGTTGTCTTGGAGAGCAAGCATGGTTCTCCGAAAATAGTTAATGATGGTGTGAAAGTAGCTAAGGAGGTAATTTGTAGATGTGTGCTCTGGTTTTGTTTTTAACGTTCTATTAATTCCCCCTCTTTAATGTCTTAGATTTGGTAGGCATAATTTGAAAACTCAAAGGTGAAAGGAAACATATTTGTTACCCAGTGGTCTACTTGGCCTATGGACTAGCCACATTAGAGTAATGCATAAAGCTTTTCACAACAATAAAAGGAAAGGGTTATGGCTGAGTCAAATTGTATTGTTATTGACAGTGTAATGAAATGTATCTCAATGCTATGGTTTTGGCCTTTTTATTGGTTGAATTAGAGGACCCAGTTGAAAATATTGGGGCCAAGTAGGCTGGTTTTCCTTTTTGTTGATGGTTTGGTGTATCTAATTGAATTAGTTTCCTAAGGTATTTTTGGTTGCAAACTCCTTTTCATTTTTCATACAGTATTGGCCTTGTGGAATACATTTGATTGTGTGGTCTTGTTAGATCTACAACATTTGTAGCTGTTTAGTCTTATGGCCGAGGTGCACTTTTATTATGGAAATAGTTGATGCAATATTGTCATTTAATACTTACTGCAGGGTAGCATGTTGAGAAGTTTTTTGTGAAACATTTGATATTCAAAATGACACTTGATCCTATACAGCATCATGCACTTGACTTCAAAATTTATATTCAAAGTGTGCCAGACAATTCTTGCAAAATTTCAAATATTTACGTTGTTTTAAACCATTATCTTTTTCATGTATTGGATGCTGAAAATGTGAAAAAGACTTTGGTATGAAACCAACTGGTGAATAATTTCCAGCACAACAACCACTTCCAAGACATGATTTAGAAGTAGAACAAATGTGCTTATGAAGCATAGAAAGATATCCTTGATGCATTGTCAATGTTTGGCTAGGATTATTTTTGGAGAAAATAACTCCTTATTCCTAGAATAGTGATCTTCAATACAAGTAAATGCTAGAGAAGAGAGATCATCGTGTGACGCAACAAAACTGAAATTGGACCCCTAAGGAGAGCTGGTGTGTCTACAATCGCTCTGTCAGCATTTTCCCTTGGTTTACCCCGTTCTTTTCCTCCAGCCTGAGTCTTAATTGACTTCTTCTATTTGATAAATAAATACTATCCACAATGGTTGGACTTTAATTTATATTCCCGACTTTATATTATCTCCAAGCCTTATAACCAATGTTTAACTTTCAACACTTTGTATTTATACTCCACGTTTATTTTTAAATAAATAAATTGTAATGAACTTTCGGCTCTATATTTCACCACCCAGCCTTACAACAATCATGCTCCAAAATTATGTTAATTATCCACCAATCGTTTAATTAAACAATTTCATTATACTCCGGCCCCACCTATATATATCAATAACCAATCAAATACTCGTATCATACCTGGCTATCCTCCGCACACCTTAGTTAACCTCCGGGCAAGTTCAACGTGCAACCACCGTCCGATGGCCCTTCTCCAAATCAACAACTCTTGGCAATTTCGCTCGGCTTCCAACGTCGGGCTTTAATGTGTGATGGCGCGAGTTAAACGGTGGTTTTTCGGGGGTCACTTCACCATGTGTCGCATTCCCTATGGAATCGCTCACGAATAGGAAATACCGCCTACTCCGCAAAAGATGTGCGATATGGGAAACCTACTTTTGTGATTCCACTCGTGGTTTTGGTACAGGGCTTGACCACGGGTGCAAGTCTGATTCCGCTATCATTTTGTTTGTTAACTCATTTCCAATCCTCGGGTCAGGTTCCGAAAGCACAACAATCTTGTCTCTTTATTAAGCGATATTTTTATATTTGAACAGTGTTCACGACCCCGGTTCTCTACACAGACCTCGCCTTCGGGTGGGGTGAGTTCACAGGGCTATCCAACAATTTACGGGAATTCAAAGACAGAAGAATGGAATTATCAGTACCCAATCGCCTCACAGTTAAACAATTCTTCACAATTAGTAGTTCGAGATAATTCAATGGCAACTAAGCTTGGAAATCATTTAACTGGAAACAATTGTTCACACACAGAGCTTTATTGCAGAAATCCCCTCTCTACTCTCCTCTTCCCTCTCTACTTTTATTCATCCGAGGAATTACAATTTATATACATAACATATGGCTCTTCGGTTCCTCTGAGAGGACCATTCTAGAAATCAAAAGGTCTAATTATAATAATTCAACTAAGTGAAACTGTTCGACTCCTACAACTCTAACTAGTCTAAGTAATACAGTCAGCTGAGGTATTGACACCTAGCTGTTACAACTCAAATGTTTTCGAACCCTCCTAGCCACAACATGTGGACAAAACCTCCTACATTGTTGGCTAGTGCCTAATGCCCCTGCATCATCGTGTGACATAAACCTATTAACAAAAGTGAACAGGAAATGATTATTAATTATGGCATACTAAGTTGTCAGTGATTTTGACTATTTGTCTTTAACATGTAAAAACGTTAAATTCCAAACTTACATCATCATGGTTTGGCATCATGAGTTTGAATAATTGTCCACCATGCTCATAATTTAATTGTTGTATTCATATCTATAAACAACATTTCAAATAATAATAATAAAGTTCTATAAGAAAAATCCAAACCTCCATGCTGCTGCTCCTTGTGAGAGAAAGTCAAAATTGCATTACACAATCTGACACATAAGAATCTCCTATATCTCGGTGGTATGTATCCAAACTCTTATAATAGTGTCTTCAAGACTTATGTTGACATTTCCAATGAGATATTTAAGCAATGAAAGATGGAGCCTTCTTCATTGTTGTATATGTAACAGTCTTTTATTAATATAAAGATTGATGGTTTTGTCTTTCTAAAAATGAAATGTAAAAATAATTTATTGTGGTCAGTTGAAAAGTTTTTTTTTAAAGCTTTTCATTATGGAAGGGCAACATAGATATATGCCCTTCTAATTGAAATTTGGACCTGCCCTTCAAATTTGATCACTGTGTGGGACCTTAACAAACAATAAAACTATTCCGCCGTGCGTTATATAAAACATATAACAAAACCTTTGTCAAAACTTCAAACGAACCCTTTAGTCGTGGGTATTTCATCACGAATTGATCATTTTACCATCTACCTTCTTCTAGAGGAATATTCTTCCACTTTATTAGGTAATTCATAATGGTTATATGTCAAAGAGATACAGAATGTTTATCTATAACTTTTTGTGGTTCAAGAATCAACGTTCATTCTTCATCTAATTTTGGAAGTTCTATTTACATTGGCATATTTTTTCCCAAAACCTTTTTTAGGCAAGATATATGAAAAACATTATGAATGCAAGAAGAAGGAAAATATAACTTCTATACCACTTGTGCAATCCTATGAATAACTATTTAGGGCCATAACAGTTTTGCAGTGTGGAAAAGTCGGCAAAAAGCCCCGACTTTTTGAAAAAATCCCGAATTTTTCCCGGAGCCGAATTTATTGGCCGACTTTTTCATCCTTGAAAAAGTCGCGATTTTATCCTCGAAGTCCCGATTTTTTGGCGACTTTTTCGAAAAAATCTTGAGTGAGGTAGTTTCTTTAATAATTTTTTAATTTTTTTTGAAAAAATCAGGATTTTTTCCAAAAATGAATATTTTGTATTTTTTTAGTTTTGCCGAATTTTTGCCGACTTTTTCAAAAAAATCCATACTTTATCGAGTATTTCAACTTTTGGACCCTTTCCGATTTAATCCCGACTTCGAATTTTTCCACATTGCATTTTTGAGCTAATTATTTATTCTTCTTTTTCTTGAATGAAGATTGCTTATAATGCTATAATCTAAAAAATACCCAATTACCCTCCTCAAATTATCTTTCACTTCAATGTTGTTCCCCTTGTTGTTTTATCATGTTTCATGTCATTTGAAGGTTTTACATAATAATTTTCAAAGTTTCTTTAGTATTTTCCATATGTGACTCTGTTTCCTATACTTTGGACTTATCTTGCAAAAAGTATGAGATACTAGGAGTTGGATATCGATAAAGGGCCTTAAATGGGGAAATTTTAGTAGATGTGTGATAGGTAGTATCATATTACCATTCTTCCTTGACGAGCCCACTTCATCCATTAAGATTTCTTTTCTAAAGAGTAACATTGTAGATAACCTTAAAAACATTTTTTAACTATTTTTGTTTGACCATTTGATTGTGTTTGATATGTAGAACTCATGGCAACTAGTGTTTCTCCACTCATATTAAATAATTATTTCCAAAAGTTTCTTGTTACTATTACTTTAGGAAAACCATGAAGACTATGAATTTCTTTCACGGACACTTCCGCCACTTGGCTTGTTGTTTATGTACTTTGAGCTCTACAAAAAAAATCTACAAAATTTGTCTATATAAATGACCACAAAAATGTAATACTTACCTTTATATTTTAGTAACCATGTAATAAAGTCTATTGATATATCTTCTAGTCTTTGAATATGTATGTGGAATGGTTGAAGTAACCCTAGAGATTTTACTATCTCTCTTTTATTTATTATGCAAACTTGACCTTCTCTTACAAAATTTTGAATATCTTTCTTCATTCCTTCCAAAAATATATTTTTTGATCCTTTGAGATGCTTTAAGGAACCCTACGTCCTACCATCAGAGAGACATGGGACTCCCTTAATATTTTTTTATTCAAATATGCTTGCGTGCATAAAAATATTCTACATTTGCACCAAAGTATATCTCTCTTTCACTCCCAATGCTCCATAGAGTTCATCCCATCCTTTATAAATTTTAGTTTTGTTTAGTACTATTGTCATTTTTCCATTATGGCAAGCTTCTTCTAGCCACCTAGGAATAGAAAATGTAATTGGATATAAATTTGAGGCCTCTTCTATTTTAGAAAGAGCATCATGTACTAAATTTTCCTTACCCTTTTTGCAGATTATCTCAAAATTAAAACTTTGCATTTTCTCTCCTCATTTTTGTTAATCTTCCAATGAAATCCATAGCTTCAAAAAATACTTTATGCTATCATGGTATATCTTGACTTTAAAGTACCTCCCAGTGATATACTATCCCCATTTTTTATTGCATGTAATATTGCTTCCATTTATTTTTCATACGTGGATTTCACCAAATATTTTCTTTGAATTCCTTGCTTTTAAAAGCCAATGATATCCCTTATTGTGTTAATGTTACGTAAATTCCTTGTCCTAGTGCCTCACACTCTACTATGAATGTTTTACCAAAAGTAGGTGCAAGCGATGTTGGTGTAGAAGACATGGCATCCATTAAAAGAGAGAATGCCAAAGTAGCCTCATCATTCCATATAAATGATATTTTCTTCAAGAGATATGTGAGTGGACTTGAAATGCATGCATAATTCTTAGCAAATGATCAATAATATCATGTAAGTCTAAAAAATCTTCTAAGAACCTTGATTTTCTTAGGAATAGGTCATTTTGTAATAGCTTGCATCTTTTGAGGCTCCAACTTCACTCCTTCCTTTTAAACAATATGAACCAAATACTCGAATTCTTATTTCCCAAAAGCACATTTGGATATTTTTACATAAAAATGATTGTTCTCAATAATTTATATAACTTTTCCACATGTTTAGTGTGGTATTCCCATGATTTATTATAAATATGTGTATTATCAAAGAAAACCAACACAATTTTTATAAGATGGGATCAAACAAAATTGTTCTTAAGTCGAGCCCGCCGGACTTCAAACGGCGATAAACCATAATTCAAACCAAATTCGCGTTCCAAAATAGCCTGCTGACGTCGGCCAATTTTGTGACAATGAAAATATGAATTCCGCCCCTAATATTTTTAAATTAGAAGTTGAAATTTGGCGAGACGGAGGGGGAGAGTTGTGACGCGAATTTCTTATCAAGTCCATGCAATCTTTGGTATAGTTTTTCACTACTTGTATTAAACAAAGATCTGCTCCTATCCCTCTATGACGAAACCATCGTACATGCTGATGTCATCAATCAAAACCCGCCACCCTTTTGACTTTGTAAATAAAAAAAATTGCGTCTGCGTAATTTTCATTGTTCCGTGTGCTAGCCAGTCTTCCATGCAACAAAATTCAAAAACCAACTGTTAACGCTTGCTGACCGTTACCTTGCTGAAGAGAATTGAAGCCGAGTATTTCAGGGTTCTTCTGTCATAACCAGCACCTGTTTAAACACATTTCATTTCCCGTAAACAGGTATTTATTCCAATTCCCCGCTAAACTCTGTAAAAAATCATGGTTTTAGTTTTAATTCTGCACTAAGGTCTGAAAAGAAGTTCAGTTTGGTCTTTTTCGTTCCCAGAACTGCAATTATATTCCCAAAACTAGTAATTGTGCCCCTTTTCCACAAAAACCCCGAAATTCCATTTTTGAATCCACAAGAACCAGAAATGGAAGTTCCTGTAGCTCTGAATGTCGTGCCCATAAATGCCCCTCACAAGGACTTGGATTATTTGCCTTTAGCCGATATGGATTTTCAAATTAAGGACTTGCGTCTCAGTGAGAATCCTCTTCGAATATTTTGCCGCTGTAGAGACAATTATTTGAATGGTTCTGACATCTTTGTACTTTGGGAATCAAATCTCCTATGTACCTTCTCCCCTCGGTCCATATTTTTTCTGAGTTAATCCATTATTGCTACGCAAATTATGATCCCAACCAACGAGCAGTTTTATCCCCAAGTCAAAATGTCCTTTTCCCAATAACTGCTCAGTCCATAAATGAAATGCTACAATTCCAACCTGGTCAAGCTCTCACTCCCCTGTCCATGGTGTGAATTACTTGAGAAATCTACTAAGTTATCCCATGAAGAGTTAAACCGCCTATGCCAAACCTTCATGTTACCAGAGCATCAGCCTAAAAACCCTCCCCCTTATGGTTATAATTTCTTTACTAATGAGGGTAGACTTATTTTAAACATGATATCTTCCATAATGGGCTTCAATACTAGTGAGTATGTTGATCAGTTAACCCTAGTATTGTTATCCATTTTTACCCCTGGACAACCGCCTGCTGTCAAGTACGATTTTGCATCTTATATTGCTGACAAAATCCATGATCAGTTCATGAGATTTGAGAATGAGAGAGTATTTAAGTATTCTTTTGTCATATATCATCTCATGATTTACTTTCAGTCAGAAAATTTCCCTTTTTATGTTAAGAAACTTGATGCCAAAGGGAATCCTAGGTCAGTCATATTTTGGTTTGCCATTACTCACAATTCCTCTGATTCTCCTTATTCCTATAATGAGTTTTTCGACCTTTTTGTTCATCCTGCAACTACCTTGTTGATAGGATTCTCTCCTCCTAGAATTAACAATGAAATCAAGAAAATCCTTCAGCTCTCAAAGCAGTACAAGATAGGTGACTGGTACCTATATCAAAACTACACAGAGATCAGGATATATGGATGTGAATTATGCCCATTCAAACTACCCAAGTATGTCCCAATGAGACTCTTTTCATTAGAATATTTCAGGCAGATGAATAATTCAGATATAATTCATTTTTGCAATGCAAAGAAAAAGGCTCAACTCAGGATAAAGAGCCAATTAGGTCCCTTCATTTGTAACTCTAGGGAAGCTGGAAAGGAAGCCGAAAGGATTTTAGAAGACTATCTCAGACTACAAAAGAGTTTCTACTGGGTGCCTTATGATCCAAACAACTTTATCTGTGCGTTGAAGCCTATAAAATCTCTGCTTCAAACATTGGGGAAAACCACCCGGTCGGGACCTTAGGAAAGCTCCTTTTCCGTTTGGTATGGTGGCTCGGACTGGATTTAAAGGACCAGTTTCCTTATAACTAAATGGAATGGTTTGGATGGGTGGAAATGGGACTAAATTAACTGAAATAAAACTATCTAATTTAAACTAAATACTGATAAAGAAATTCTAACACTAACCTGGGTAATTATATGTGAATACAACTTAAGATTGTTCCAATTTAACAATAACCATGAAAATGTATTATTATTTAAATTGAAATATGCAGAAACAAATAAAGATAAATCTGTTTAAGAAATTAAAGAAAGTTGTATTAGCATATTGCATTCATCATTGTATACCATCTATATATACTTATGAAAGATAACGTTTCAATTATACTCAGAAATGATATATAAAAGGAAGCGTTATGAAAACAAATATATATAAATGATAGCAATCTTTAGAGCGAATATCATAAGACAAAAGAAATCAACAGTGAACAGATAGAAATACCTTATTCATCTTGAAGACTTTCAAATGAAATCTGATACTCTAATCCAGTAACTCTGATGCAAAATCAAATTCCAAGGTACAAAAATGCAACACTTCAAAGATAATTCCGCATAAAAATCACCAGATGTGATCCTTTTTAAGAAATATATAAGACAATGGAGTACAAAAATGCGATCTCCAAGTCAAAAATATTAAGATCCAGGACCCCTCTCTAAATGCATGAGAAGGGTTTAAATACTACTTAGCTAAATCTAAACATAGTCTTATTACAAAAATTAAGGATTCGGTTCAATGACCGTCCTTTTCCTAGGCTAAAATACAGTAAAATTAAAACTAAATCTAACTATCTATGAACTTGATCTTTAAACTTGCAGGTATCTAGCATAGTTTTGAGAAGATGCGGTTGACCGACTTCAGAATTCAACCATCCTGAAAAGACAGAGTCAACAAGCGTAGGAGCAATCTTCTCTATAGCATTGATGATACAATTAAGCACACTGTGCTAACTGTGTGGCTTCACCAAGTACATCCAGTATGAGTCCCAATTCAATCTTGTCAGCCCTTGGATAGATTTTTCTCTTTCTTTTGCCTTTTGCCTCCATTCTTCTTGCAGTTGATGTGCCTGTGGGAGATATCCTGGAACAGTTTCAGGAATCAAATTAGCTTTGTGTAAATTGTCATTTACACAATATATAAGATTGTTTGCTACTGTAGCTGCCTCCTCTGCTGCCTTTTCTGCCTTTTGCTCTGTTATCAATTTTGCAATTTCATCTTGATTTTGCTTCACCATTTTCTCATATCATACTTTTAGCCAAAGTAGTTTCTTTTTATCGATTTGTCCTTCTGCAGTAGTTTTTCTACGCACCGAACACGCTCCACATCTTTTTCCTTGCTCAGCATTAAGTGCCTTGAATTTGGTCTATGTTTCCTCATTTTGTCTTATAGTTATTTCAAGTCTCTTCGACTCCCGAATTTTCTCAAGAAGAGATTTATGTTTCTCTGAGAACTCCTGACCTCCAACAGCTTCTTTAGTAACTTCTGAAAGCTCTATAGAGGCTAATTTTGGCAAACTTACATACCTTATCTTGTGGTAGAAACTGTGTCAATTTGCCCACTTGGATATTTGAACTTGTGAACAGCGTCTAAAACATCCTTTTTTGGTACTGTCCACTCGTGTTTGATTTTATTCAATGGTTCATCTCTTTTGGTCCATTCCTGTGTGCATTCTGACAAATTCGCATGTTCTCTGGCAAATTCTTCCATAAATTGCTTATTATAAGGCGCATGAGGTTCCGGCAATTTATACATCAGCTTCACGTCTTCCGTGGTGAATGACCCAATTAGCTCTTCAGATGGAGTTCTAAATTGCCTGTCTGAAATATCGGTGTTGTCCAGCACCCATTTCACCATGTCTGTATACGGGAGAATCCTCGGCCTTGCCGCTATCCTATGGAGAAATGAACAAGCCAGTTCTTTGAGGGTTGCTTCAGATGTATTACTAGAACCTGCTGTAGCCACAACTTTCATCACCACAGGATTTTCTTCTTCTAACAGATTATACATTCCTTCCCAAGTGGATATACTGACATCCTTATTACAAGCGGTGTCTGCATACAGCGAAGCCATTTCTCTGTTTTCAGAATTCGAGCTCTTCTCCTTCTTACCCATAGTGTTTAGTGAAAGATTTGCATAGACGTTTGCTCCTTTGTGCCTGTGTTTTACGAGTAAATGAGAGTAATGGCATAAGAAAGGTGATGAGACTGTTTTAAATGTGAAGGCGGATGAAATATAATATTTTAATCGTGAAACGACTTTCAATCAAAACAAAATCTCATTTACCATTAATTGTCAATCCAATCATTTAATTTAATCATTAAGGGGCATAACAGATTTGATATATGGGAAGATTGCCTTTGGACAACGTGCCTACATGAATCTGCGACATTGCGATCTGCGATTTGCTGCGCAATATCGCAATATCGCAATGTCGCAATATCGCAATATCGCAAAATGAAGCCATCGCAGTTATGTAAAATAGCGCAAAAGCGGAAATTGCGCAATAGTGCAAAAGCACATATCGCAAATCTCGCAAAAGCGCAAAATGGTAAACAGCGCAAAAGATATTCGTTTAACATTTCTGTTTTCTGCGCTATGCGATCTACGACCAATATGTTTATTGTATAGGCTTTTTGGGATCGCATTATCGCAAAAGCGCAAAATCGCATTTTCAGTTTTATAAAAGATATATATCATTTTGCGATGGATGCGCTATTTTGTTTAAAGAACAATTCTATTGTAATCTATCATAAACTTAAGTGTTTCTTAATGTTCTTTCTAAGGGATTTCTCTAAGTTTATGATAGAAAGTTTTATTTGAAAAGGAAAACAAATCCTAATTGATTTTTTGGATTTTTTACCTAAGGGTCCCCATTTATTTAGTATTATTACTAATATTAAATAAAAAGGGGGGTTGTTGCTAGTCACAACAATTGGCGATTCACTGAAAGAAACAGTTATCTCTGAAAAAATAAAATGAACACTATATCTTTAGTAAGTAAATATTTTTAAAGATAATGAAAACTATCTTAGGATAATTCAAATAAAATGTAACTATGAAAAAGAAATAAAAATCATTTCATAATTTCTTTCTAATTCCTTAAGAATAAAAACATTTTGGGTTATCTCAAGCTTTGATTGGTGTTAATAATGAAGTAAGTGGATTTCTCCAAGTTTTGGTTTTATAATATACTCTATTGCCATAGGTATTTCCTCTACTGCCAGCAAACGTTCATAGTCTCGACAGCATTACCTTTAAACCATTAACCATTCATTTTCCCATCCAACTAAAATTATGACTTTTTAAAAGATAAATTCATAAGACTTATTATCTCATGTTTTTGTCTTTTACTTATTTTTTGTTTTAAGAGCCATTGTTCTGGTTTGGTAGCCAGTTAATAACAATGCCATTCACTAGTTATAATTAAACTGAACAAGCTGGCTCATGATGAGACCCCTTGCCTTATATTTATAAGCCATTACCCTGTTTTGGTATGCAGTATTGGTAATGTCAGTTTTATTACTCCTTATGAACATGGTAATTCGGCTCATAATGAGATCTCTTATCTCTTAACTTTTCAAATTTCTTAGAATTACATTCTAAAAAATCACAACTTAAATGGATGGGGTGAAATAGTTTTATCCTTAAGAATCAATGGATGACAATTTCAGAGTTTTCTGGGTTCCAAAACTTTGAAAAATCTTTACTTTGATAGATAACCTTTCTCTGCTTAATAAACTTATGATGATTTACATTCTTCTCAAGTTTTCAAAAGATCATACAAATGATTGAAATAATCTTTCAAAGTTTAACATCTTATTTTAAACTATTCAAAAATTGTGATCATTACTTTAAAAATTCTTATTTACACAAAATAAATATTTATAATATTCTCCCGAAGAAATTTTCTTAAACAGTCAATTGGAGACTCATTAACAACCTTTATTTCAAAAACAATCAAAAACTCTGCAGAAAGGAATATGTACAGTTTAAGAAGGGGTTACCTCCTTATGAAAAGAATTTCTTCAAGATAAGCCCATTTACAGGAAGAGATTCTCTCTTACCTGTTAGATCTTGGAGTATGAATGTATTTGAGCTTATCTTCTCAACAATCTGAAATGGTCCAAGCCACATTTTCTGAAACTTGGTATGTTTACCTTTTTCTTCGTGTGCTTTATCCCATTTCAGAACAAGATCACCAATTGACAAAAATTTTGAGCTGGTAGAACTTGCATCAAAAGAAGATTTTACAAGCTGTTGATGTTTTTCATGAATAATTTTTGCTTTATCTCTATCTTCTTCTAGTTTAAGGATTTGATCATATCTCAATTGAATGGATGAAGAAAGATTTTCTTCAATAAATTGCACTAGGGCTAGTGATGGAAGAGTTAAATTTGATGGTATCACAGCTTCTTTTCCATAAACCAAATTGAAAGGTGAAGTCCCTATTGAAGCTTTTTCAGTGATACGATCAGCCCATAATGCAAAGATTAAAGTTTTGTGCCAATTCTTTTGATTTTGATCAACGGTCCTTTTAATGATTTTGATAAGGTTTTTGTTAGTGGATTCAGCCAAACCATTACCTTGTGGATAATAATTTGCTGAATATTTTAATTTAAAACCTCTTTTGACTGCAAATTCTATTAAACTATTTCCAGAGAAGTAAGACGCGTTATCAAAGACTAGAGCATTAGGTACACCAAACCTGGTTATGATGAATTGATCTATGAAATCAATAATTGCATCAGAATTGGCTACCTTCAACGGGATTGCCTCTACCCATTTTGTAAAGTAATCAGTTGCAGTAAGGATGTACTTGTGCTGTTTGGAAGAATGAGTTACTATCTCACCAATAATGTCAAGCCCCTATTGTTCGAATGGTTGCTCAATAGTCACTGGTTGCAAAGGAAAAGTTGGTTTCCTTTGTCTTCCACTTGCAGTTTGACAAATTCGGCACTTCCTTACGTAATAATGCGTATCTTTGAAAAGGGTAGGCCAGTAATAACCAGCACGAATTATTTTGTGCTGTGGTATCACCTCCAAAATGACCTCCTGCTGGTCCATCATGCAACCTTTTCAGCTTCAGTTTTTTCAAGACATCTTAATAAAATTGAATCATAATTTTTTCTAAATAACACATTATCAATGATCTCATATTTAATAGCCTTTAACCTTAAAGCACGTTTACTCTTATAGCTGAGATTAGAAGGAGCATACCCATTCTTCAAGTAATAGATAAGATTAGCATACTGAGATTCAGAATCTGTAACACTTATCTGACTTACTTGAATATCTTGATTTGAATTTTGATTTTCTGGTATGTTATGAGCTCCTGCCAATAATCTGCAAAAACCTTGTCCTCTAACAATCTTAGCTGGTTTAATATCAATATAATATTCTCACAAGGTTGTTACCCAGTTAGCTCTCTTTTCTCCTACTTCTTTTTGAATTAATAATTGCCTCACTGCATAGAATGGGACAATTATTTTTGTATGTGTTTTCAAGAGAAAAGGTCTGAAATGTTTGATTGATTTAAACACAGCAAAGGCTTGTTTTTCAACATCAGAATAATTAAGCTTAGCTCCTTGCAGATTTGAGCTAAAGAAAGAAATTGGTGCTTCGATTTCTTGATCATTGAGTTGTGTTAAAACGGCTGCATAGGATGTTTCAGTGGCCAGAGTATACAAAGTAAAATCTTTAGAAAAATCCGGGGTATTCAATGCTGGTGCATTAATGATCGCTTGTTTGATTGCTTCAAAAGCTTCTTTCTCTTTATGCGCCCATTTGAATATTGAATTCTTCTTGATCATATTTTGCATAGGTAAAACAATTAAGGAAAAATCAGGAATGAATCTTTTAACAAAATTGATCTGTCCAAGAAATGATTGCATGGATTTTTTTGTTATGAGGTAAAGAAATATCAGAAATTTCTTTCACTTTATCTGGATCAATATATATACCATCTTTTGACACAACAAATCCCAAGAGTTTTCCTTCATCCAAAGAAAAGAAAGATTTCTTTGGATTTAAGGAAATACCAAATCTTCTACATCTTTCAAATATTTGCTTTAAATTATGTAGATGATTGGCTCTCTTTTTTGAAAATATTGTTATGTCATCAAGATAAAAAACAACTGATTTATTGATCAGACCATTAAATGCTATGTCCATGGCTCTTTGAAAAGTTGCTCCTGAATTTATTAGACCAAAAGGCATTTTCTGATAAGCATAAGTTCCCCATTTTGTTCTGAAAGTTGTTTTCAATCTGTCATCTGGATGAACTAAAACTTGATTATAGCCTAAAAATCCATCGAGAAAGGACATAAGTTCAGAACCAGCTACCTTTTGAAGTATCTGTTCCATGGTTGGCAATGGGAAATTGTCTTTTAAACATGCCTTGTTTAAATTTCTGAAATCAATACAGATTCTTATATCACCATTCTTCTTCCTTACGGGTACCATATTGGAAACCCAATTAGAGTGCCTGACTGGAAAAATGATTTTGGCTTTCAAAAGTTTATTAAGTTCTGATTTGATTTGACTTTCGAGATTTGGATGAATCTTTCTCAACTTCTGTTGAACAGGTTTAATATCAGGAAGCATTGGAATTGTGTGTTGAATAACCGAAGTATCATATGTTTTTAAATCATCATAATTCCAAGCAAAAACGTTTTTATATTTGTTCAGAAGTTTAATGAATGCATCCCTTTCTTCTGGTGTTAAATTGAGTCCAAAGTTAACGTTTTTAGGTTTAGAATCAGAACCAAGATTTACTAATTCAAACTTCAAAGTGGAACTTTGAAGTTTAGCATTAGTGACTTTCTTGAATCTGTCTTTAATGTCATATAAATCCTCTAATTTAACAACAGATTTTGGAATGGGGTTTTCATTACCTTTTGAAGCAATTTGTAAATCATGATCATCTTCGTCAATAATTTGCTCATCATATGATTTCTCTGAAGTCATGAAATTTAAAATATCTTGATCATGATAGAATACTCTCCAGTTTGTAACATTATCTGGGACAGATGGACGAAAAATCAATTCTACAGAAAACCTATCAGGACTGCAATCTTCAGCAGGTAGGAGTTTAGATGCAACATTAGCTAACAAATCAGCTGATGTATTCTGATTCCTAGGAATAGGAGAAATATTGAATGCTAAAAAATGAGTGGTGAGATCTTGTACTAGGGTTTGATAGTGTTTAAGATGTCCTGAAAGGCAATGAATAGTATTCCTAACTTGTTTTATGACAATTTTGGAATCACCAAAGACTTTCAAGTATTTAACATCTAACCATATAGCTTTATAAAGTCCTTGAACCAAGGCTTCATATTCTGCGGTATTGTTAGTACACTCAAATTCTAACCTACATGACAGCATAGTTTTCTCACCATCTGGATCAATTAAGATGCATCCAGCTCCAGCTCCATCACTAGACTTTGATCCATCAAAATATAAAGACCAAAATAAAGATTTATCTATTGGCTTATCTATAATTACATTAGAAATATTTACAATTCTGGAAGGATCAGATTGTGAAAAAATTTCTATTTGAGAAACAAAAGTATTTACAGAAAAAGGTGATTGAGGTGCTTCGAAGTTTCCCAGAAATGATTCAGCAGAATAACCTCCAAGAATATTGTTGTTGAATGCTATAGGTTCATTAGGTTGTTCAAATTCAGTGACAGTGTGTGTCATATGTTTTTCTCATTCGATTTTGATTTGATTTGGTTTCCCTTTGTAGGGAAGCCACATATGTGAATAATCAGTCGAGATATAACCATTAAGTTTCGTAGACCAGTCCCGGCTTAAAATTAATCCATAGAATTCAGGAATATCAGCAATCAAAATATCGATTCTTTGGACAATTCTAGAATCGGAAGCTAATATGATAGTAACTGAATTGATTTCTCCTACAACTTGAACTTTAGAGCGATCTAATTGAACAATATGAACTGCCGATTTCTGTGGTTCGATATTCAATTTGGCACAAACGGAAGTAGGCATTATATTGGAGGAGGCTCCAGAATCAATCAAACAATTGTGCAGATTCTTATTTTACATTTCATAAGTCAAAAGAAAAGGAGGAGTTTGAGAATTTGACTTTTCTCCAATGAGCACTGTATCAGTAGCATCTACCTTATCTGGTGGCTTACCAGCTCCTCTAGCTGCTTTTGCAACTACACCACTTGGTAAAGGAGAAATTGGTGTAGCGTTTAATTCTTTCAATAGCAACTTTTGCTGGTGTTTTAGTTTGCTGAGTTCATGTAATGAAATGTTGGCTTTGATCTTTTTCATGTCTTCAACAATATTGTACTCCATAGGATCTGACACTACTAAAGTCTTTGTTGTTGATGTGGGAGGATTAGAAGAAGATGGCTGATTTTGAGTAGGTAATGGAGAAGTTTTATTTACAGGGGATTTGTCTTTGGTACTTGAAGTTGAAATTTTCTTTTTAGGAACTGTTTGCACTGGTTCCGATATAGATTTACTCCTAGTACTTACAGGCATAGCTTCTTCACTATCAGAATTAGGGAGAATAAAATCCCACATTCCATTCAATTCATCTGTTTCTTCCTTCTCATCTTCCTCATTTGATACTAGAGATGTATCTTCTTCTTCTTCCTCTTCTTCTGATTCTGCATTAGAGATTGCATTAGGAGGTTTAGATTCAACTTGGTTTCTTCTAAAATTTCGGAATGGTTTCTTGGTAGAAGTTTCAGCTACTTGTTTTTTAATTTCAACCATTTCATTTGACATGGTTTTAAGAACTTTCTGTAAACCTTCCATGTCGTATGGGTCTTTAGCCTTTTTATTTGAATCATCTTTGAAGCTAACTTTCTTGGATTTCCTTTCCTCGATAGCATTTTTCTTTTCTAAAGAGAGAATTCATTTTTCTACTGCAATAGCCTCTTTCATATTCTCAGCTAACGTAGGTTTTGCAGCTCTATCTACAAAAATTGCTATGTTTGAAGGTAAGGCAGTTATGTACCATTCAATTCGGACTTGTTCACTGGGCTGTGAATCTGTGTGGATTTTGTTCAAAAGTTTGTTGAATCTAGCATTGAATTCTTTAATGGGTTCCTTGGGTTCTATCTTCAAATTTGAGAGGTCATTGAGTAAAGTTGCTATTGATCGGTCGTATCCAAATTTGGTTAAAAAATGATCTGCAAAAATGGCCCAACTTGTTATGGATCCTGATGGTAATGAAAAGTACCATGATCCAGCTACTCCTTGAAGAGTATAAGGGAATAATCTAACTACAACATCTTCATGTGTGACTCCATTTAAATTAATAGCCAGCATAAAGTTATTGATATGTTCTTTAGCTTGAATGTTAAGATCTGGGCTAAACTTTGGGAGCCATTTTACAGGATTGTCTGGTAAATCATGTAAAGGTGCAGCCATGTTGACTGCCCCTAGAGTAGCCCATGGTCTAGCCATTGTTGGAACAACTATTGGAGGAGTAGTAGAAACTGGTGGTGTTTGAATAGAAGTTGTTGGAATAGATGATGTTGAGATTGATGAGAATTGAGCAGATGATGATTGAGGAGATGATGTGGGAACAACTGTATTTTGTTGAGATGGGATTTCGGAAACAGGTATTTGAATATTAGATGTTGAACTTATATCACTTACTGATTCCGATTGAGTTTTTATTGTCTTGACTCTACTAGGTAAAGGGAATTCTTTCGGAGAAATACCAAGTTTTTCACTTTGAAGCCTAGTAAGAGGTTTGGAAGAAACAAATTTTGAAGTTACACTACCTTCAGATATTTCAGACTCTTCTAGAGATAATGAGAATCCTTTCAATTTATGAATTAAATCTTGAACTTCAGGAGACTCGGGATGTTGATTGTCTGAATGTTTTGAGATTTTGGTAGTGGGTGTATGAATATTCTTCGCAATTTCTTCTATAGGATTTTGTATTTCAGAAGAAATTGAAGAAGTTAATGAGGGTGTTTTGCTCTCAGAATGGCTTATGGATAAAGATTTACTTGCCATTCATAGCTCAGGCCCTCCTTCTAGTGCCAAAAATGTTGAAGCCTAGAAAATATCTGCTTCAAACATTGGGGAAAACCACCCGGTCGGGACCTTAGGACAGCTCCTTTTCCGTTTGGTATGGTGGCTCCGACTGGATTTAAAGGACCAGTTTCCTTATAACTAAATGGAATGGTTTGGATGGGTGGAAATGGGACTAGATTAACTGAAATAAAACTATCTAATTTAAACTAAATACTGGTAAATAAATTCTAACACTAACCCGGGTAATTATATGTGAATACAACTTAAGATTGTTCCAATTTAACAATAACCATGAAAATGTATTATTATTTAAATTGAAATATGCAGAAACAAATAAAGATAACTCTGTTTAAGAAATTAAACAGAGTTGTATTAACATATTGCATTCATCATTGTATACCATCTATATACACTTATGAAAGATAACGTTTCAATTATACTCAGAAATGATATATAAAAGGAAGCGTTGTGAAAAAATATATATATAAATGATAGAAAATTTAAAGCGAATATCATAAGACAAAAGAAATCAACAGTGAAAGGATAGAAATACCTCATTCATCTTGAAGACTTTCAAATGCAATGTGATACTCTAATCCAGTAACTCTGATGCAAAATCAAATTCCAAGGTACAGAAATGCAACACTTCAAAGATAATTCCGCATGAAAATCACCGGATGTGATCCTTTTTAAAAATATATAAGACAATGGAGTACAGAAATGCAATCTCCAAGTCAAAAAATATTAAGATCCAGGACCCTTCTCTAAATGCATGAGAAGAGTTTAAATACTACTTAGCTAAATCTAAAAATAGTCTTATTACAAAAATTAAGGATTCGGTTCAATGACCGTCCTTTTCCTAGGATAAAATACAGTAAAATTAAAACTAAATCTAACTATCTATGAACTTGATCTTTAAACTTGCAGGCATCTAGCATAGTTTTGAGAAGACGCGGTTGACTGACTTCAGAATTCAACTGTCCTGAAAAGACATAGTCGGCAAGCGTAGGAGAAATATTCTCTGTAGCATTGATGATACAATCAAGCGCACTGTGCTGACTGTGTGGCTTCACCAAGTACATCCAGTATGAGTCCCAATTCAATCTTGTTAGCCCTTGGACAGATTTTGCTCTTTCTTCTGCCTTTTGCCTCCATTCTGTTTGCAGTTGATGTGCCTGTGGGAGATATCCTGGAATAGTTTCTGGAATCAAATTAGCTTTGTGTAAATTGTCATTTACACAATCAATAAGAGTGTTTGCCGCTGTAGCCGCCTCCTCTGCTGCCTTCTCTTTGTGCATTTCCTTTTATTGGAGCTTTTTGCTCTGTTATCAATTTTGCAATTTCATTTTGATTTTGCTTCACCATTTTCTCATATCATACTTTTAGCCAAAGTAGTTTCTTTTTATCGATTTGTCCTTTCGGAGTAGTTTTTCTCTGTGCCGAACACGCTCCACATATTTTTCCTTGCTCAGCATTAAGTGCCTTGAATTTGGTCAATGTTTCCTCATTTTGTCTTATAATTATTTCAAGTCTCTTCGACTCCCAAATTTTCTCAAGAAGAGCTTTATGTTTCTCTGAGAACTCCTGACCTCCAACAGCTTCTTCAGTAACTTCTAAAAGCTCTATAGAGGCTAATTTTGGCAAACTTACATACCTTATCTTGTGGTAGAAACTGTGTCAATTTGCCCACTTGGATATTTGAACTTGTGAACAGCGTCTAAAACATCCTTTTTTGGTACTGTCCACTCGTGTTTGATTTTCTTCAATGGTTCATCTCTTTTGGTCCATTCCTGTGTGCATTCTGACAAATTCACATGTTCTCTGGCAAATTCTTCCATAAATTTGCTTATTATAAGGCGCATGATGTTCCGGCAATTTATACATCAGCGTCACGTCTTCCGTGGTGAATGACCCAATTAGCTCTTCAGATGGAGTTCTAAATTTCCTGTCTGAAATATCGGTGCTGTCCAGCACCCATTTCACCATGTCCGTATACGGGAGAATCCTCGGCCTTGCCACTATCCTATGGAGAAATGAACAAGCCAGTTCTTTGAGGGTTGCTTCAGATGTATTACTAGAACCTGCTGTAGCCACAACTTTCATCACCATAGGATTTTCTTCTTCTAACAGATTATACATTCCTTCCCAAGTGGATATACCGGCATCCTTATTACAAGCGGTGTCTGCATATAGTGAAGCCATTTCTCTGTTTTCAGAATTCGATCTCTTCTCCTTCTTACCCATAGTGTTTAGTGAAAGCTTTGTATAGACGTTTTCTCCTTTGTGCCTGCGTTTTACGAGTAAATGAGAGTAATGGCATAAGAAAGGTGATGAGACTGTTTTAAATGTGAAGGCGGATGAAATATAATATTTTAATCGTGAAACGACTTTTAATAAAAACAAAATCTCATTTACCATTAATTGTCAATCCAATCATTTAATTTAATCATTAAGGTGCATAATAGATTTGATATATGGGAAGATTGCCTTTGGACAACGTGCCTACATGAATCTGCGACATTGCGATCTGTGATTTGCTGCGCAATATCGCAATATCGCAATGTCGCAATATCGCAATATCGCAAAATGAAGCCATCACAGTTATGTAAAATAGCGTAAAAGCGGAAATTGCGCAATAGCGCAAAAGCGCATATCGCAAATCTCGCAAAAGCGCAAAATGGTAAACATCGCAAAAGATATTCATTTAACATTTATGTTTTCTGCGCTATGCGATCTGCGACCAATATGTTTATTGTATAGGCTTTTTGGGATCGCATTATCGCAAAAGCGCAAAATCGCATTTTCAGTTTTATAAAAGATATATATCATTTTGCGATGGATGCGCTATTTTGTTTAAAGAACAACTTTATTGTAATCTATCATAAACTTAAGTGCTTCTTAATGTTCTTTCTAAGGGATTTCTCTAAGTTTATGATAGAAATTTTTATTTGAAAAGGAAAACAAATCCTAATTGATTTTTTGGATTTTTTAACTAAGGGTCCCCATGTATTTAGTATTATTACTAATATTAAATAAAAAGGGGGGTTGTTGCTGGTCACAACACTGTGATAGAATAATGAAAAATAAACTGTCACCATACATCCATCAAAGAATCCCAGAAATAGAAAAATATGCTAATATGGATGAATGGACAGAAGGGACATTGGTTGAAAAATATAGTGAGCAGGTCAATGTTGAAAATGTAATGAAAGATCTTGAAAAGATACTTGACCTAGAATCTTTTGGACAAGTGTAGGGATCTTCTTCAGCCAGGACTTTACAACAAAATTTGCAGGAGATTAGTGCAGTAGCAATAGAATCTAAAGGAAAAGAAAATGAGGCTGATATACAAATAATCGCAAAATGGTAAACAACGCAAAAGATATTCGTTTAACATTTCTGTTTTCTGCGCTATGCGATCTGCGACCAATATGTTTATTGTATAGGCTTTTTGGGATCGCATTATCGCAAAAGCGCAAAATCGCATTTTCAGTTTTATAAAAGATATATACCATTTTGTGATGGATGCGCTATTTTGTTTAAAGAACAATTTTATTGTAATCTATCATAAACCTAAGTGTTTCTTAATGTTCTTTCTAAGGGATTTCTCTATGTTTATGATAGAAAGTTTTATTCGAAAGGAAAAACAAATCCTAATTTATTTTTTGGATTTTTTAACTAAGGGTCCCCATTTATTTAGTATTATTACTAATATTAAATAAAAGGGGGGTTGTTGCTGGTCACAACAATTGGCGATTCACTGAAAGAAACAGTTATCTCTGAAAAAATAAAATGAACACTATATCTTTAGTAAGTAAATATTTTTAAAGATAATGAAAACTATCTTAGGATAATTCAAATAAAATGTAACTATGAAAAAGAAATAAAAATCATTTCATAATTTCTTTCTAATTCCTTAAGAATAAAAATATTTTGGGTTATCTCAAGCTTTGATTAGTGTTAATAATGAAGTAAGTGGATTTCTCCAAGTTTCGGTTTTATAATATACTCTATTGCCATAGGTGTTGCCTCTGCTGCCAGCAAACGTTCATAGTCTCGACAGGGTTACCTTTAAACCATTAACCATTCATTGTCCCATCCAACTAAAATTATGACTTTTTAAAAGATAAATTCATAAGACCTATTATCTCATGTTTTTTGTCTTTTACTTATTTTTTGTTTTAAGAGCCATTGTTCTGGTTTGGTAGCCAGTTGATAACAATGCCATTCACTAGTTATAATTAAACTGAACAAGCTGGCTCGTGATGAGACCCCTTGTCTTATATTTATAAGCCATTACCCTATTTTGGTATGCAGTATTGGTAATGTCAGTTTTATTACTCCTTATGAACATGGTAAGTCGGCTCATAATGAGACCTCTTATCTCTTAAATTTTCAAATTTCTTAGAATTACATTCTAAAAAATCACAACTTAAATGGATGGGGTGAAATAGTTTTATCCTTAAGAATCAATGGATGACAATTTTCAGAGTTTTTTTTTTTTTTTTTGAGTTCCAAAACTTTTGAAAAATATTTACTTTTACAGATAACCTTTCTCTGCTCAATAAACCTATGATGATTTACATTCTTCTCAAGTTTTCAAAATATCATGCAAATGATTGGAATAATCTTTCAAGGTTTAACATCTTATTTTAAACTATTCAAAAACTGTGATCATTACTTTAAAAATTCTTATTTACACAAAATAAATATTTAGAATATTCTTCCGAAGAAATTTTCTTAAATAGTAAACAGTCAATCAGAGACTCATAAACAACCTTTATTTGCAAAAAACAAAAACAATCAAAATTCTGCAGAAAGGAATATGTACAGTTTAAGAAGGGGTTACCTCCTTATGAAAATAATTTCTTCAAGATAAGCCCATTTACAGGAAGAGATTCTCTCTTACCTATTAGATCTTGGAGTATGAATGTATTTGAGCTTATCTTCTCAACGATCTGAAATGGTCCAAGCCACATTTTCTGAAACTTGGTATGTTTACCTTTTTCTTCATGTGCTTTATCCCATTTCAAAACGAGATCACCAATTGACAAATTTTTTGAGCCGGTAGAACTTGCATCAAAAGAAGATTTTACAAGCTGTTGATGTTTTTCATGAGTAATTTTTTCTTTATCCCTATCTTCTTCTAGTTTAAGGATTTGATCATACCTCAATTGAATGGATGATGAAGGATTTTCTTCAATAAATTGCACTAGGGCTAATGATGGAAGAGTTAAATTTGATGGTATCACAGCTTCTTTTCCATAAACCAGATTGAAAGGTGAAGTCCCTATTGAAGCTTTTTTAGTGATACGATCAGCCCACAATGCAAAGATTAAAGATTTGTGCCAATTCTTTTGATTTTGATCAATGGTCCTTTTAATGATTTTGATAAGGTTTTTGTTAGTGGATTCAGCCAAACCATTACCTTGTGGATAATAATTTGCTGAATATTTTAATTTAAAACCTCTTTTGACTACAAATTCTATTAAACTATTTCCAGAGAAGTAAGATGCGTTATCAAAGACTAGAGCGTTAGGTACACCAAACCTGGTTATGATGAATTGATCTATGAAATCAATAATTGCATCAGAATTGGCTACCTTCAACGGGATTGCCTCTACTCATTTTGTAAAGTAATCAGTTGCAGTAAGGATGTACTTGTGCTGTTTGGAAGAATGAGGTACTATCTCACCAATAATGTCAAGCCCCCATTGTTCAAATGGTTGCTCAATAGTCACTGGTTGCAAAGGAAAAGCTAGTTTCCTTTGTCTTCCACTTGCAGTTTGACAAATTCTGCACTTCCTTACGTAATCATGTGTATCTTTAAAAAGGGTAGGCCAGTAATAACCAACACGAATTATTTTGTGAGCTGTGGTATCACCTCCAAAATGACCTCCTGCTGGTCCATCATGCAATTCCTGCAAAACCTTTTCAGCTTCAGTCTTTTCCAAACATCTTAATAAAATTGAATCATAATTTTTTCTAAACAACACATTATCAATGATCTCATATTTAATAGCCTTTAACCTTAAAGCGCGTTTACTCTTATAGCTGAGATTAGAAGGAGCATACCCATTTTTCAAGTAATAGATAAGATCAGCATACTGAGATTCGGAATCTGTAACACTTATCTGACTTACTTGAATATCTTGATTTGAATTTTGATTTTCTGGTATGTTATGAGCTCCTGCCAATAATCTGCAAAAACCTTGTCCTCTAACAATCTTAGCTGGTTTAATATCAATATCATATTCTTGCAAGGCTGTTACCCAGTTAGCTCTCTTTTCTCCTACTTCTTTTCGAATTAATAATTGCCTCACTGTAGAGAATGGGACAATGATTTTTGTATGTGTTTTCAAGAGAAAAGGTCTGAAATGTTTAATTGATTTAAACACAGCAAAGGCTTGTTTTTCAACATCGGAATAATTAAGCTCAGCTCCTTGCAGATTTGAGCTAAAGAAAGAAATTGGTGCTTCGATTTTTTGATCATTGAGTTGTGTTAAAACGGCTGCATAGGATGTTTCAGTGGCCAGAGTATACAAAGTAAAATCTTTAGAAAAATCCGGGGTATTCAATGCTGGTGCATTAATGATCGCTCATTTGATTGAATCAAAAGCTTCTTTTTCTTTATGCACCCATTTGAATATTGAATTCTTCTTGATCATATTTTGCATAGGTAAAACAATTAAAGAAAAATCAGGAATAAATCTTTTAACAAAATTGATCTGTCCAAGAAATGATTGCATGGATTTTTTGTTATGTGGTAAAGAAATATCAGAAATTTCTTTCACTCTATCTGGATCAATATATATACCATCTTTTGACACAATAAATCCTAAGAGTTTTCCTTCATCTAAAGCAAAGAAAGATTTCTTCGGATTTAAGGAAATACCAAACCTTCTACATCTTTCAAATATTTGTTTTAAATCATGTAGATGATTGGTTCTCTTTTTTGAAAATACTGTTATGTCATCAAGATAAACAACAACTGATTTATTGATCAGACCTTTAAATGCTATGTCCATGGCTCTTTGGAAAGTCGCTCCCGCATTTATTAGACCAAAAGGCATTTTCTGATAAGCATAAGTTCCCCATTTTGTTCTGAAAGTTGTTTTCAATCTGTCATCTGGATGAACTAAAACTTGATTATAGCCCGAAAATCCATCGAGAAAGGACATAAGTTCAGAACCAGCTACCTTTTGAAGTATCCGTTCCATGGTTGGCAATGGGAAATTGTCTTTTAAACATGCCTTGTTTAAATTTCTGAAATCAATACAGATTCTTATATCACCATTCTTCTTCCTTACAGGTACCATATTGGAAACCCAATTGGAGTGCCTGACTGGAAAAATGATTTTGGCTTTTAAAAGTTTATTAAGTTCCGATTTGATTTGACTTTCGAGATTTGGATGGATCTTTCTCAACTTCTGTTGAACAGGTTTAATATCAGGAAGCATTGGAATTGTATGTTGAATAATCGAAGTATCATACGTTTTTAGATCATCATAATTCCAAGAAAAAATGTTTTTATACTTGTTCAGCAGTTTAATGAACGCATTCCTTTCCCCTGGTGTTAAATTGAGTCCTAAGTTAACGTTTTGAGGTTTAGAATCAGAACCAAGATTTACTAATTCAAACTTCAAAGTAGAGCTTTGAAGTTTAGCATTAGTGACTTTCTTGAATCTGTCTTTAATGTCATATAAATCTTCTAATTTAACAACAGA
>JAXQQM020088800.1:0-31812 GCA_034641835.2 Pinus albicaulis
GTATTTGTTAATGTATTGCTGAATGAGGTATAGATTTTATCTAATTCACTTTGATTTTGTGAATCTGATTGCTATGCTCTAATTTCTTGGCTTGCTTTAGTCGTATAACTGGTAATCCAAACATCTTGAGGGATTCGTATGAGTCTTTTTTCTCTGAATTCATTGAATTTCTATACTTCTTCTCGATGCAGGTTTAATTTGACAAAATTTAGGATTTCTTCAAAAGTCCCAACAGATTGCAAAATATCTTCAAATCTGTCATCAGTGTGTACAATAGGTTTGAGTTTGACTGACAAATTAAATTTGTTAGCAATCTTTTCTGGGTCGAACTGCCTCGAGGGTAAAACGGGGAGCTTCAAAAGCTCAATCTTCTGACATTCTTTCAATGTGTGATTAAAATTTCTGAGTGTGAATGAACCACATGAAATTGGGAAACTTGGCTATAAATACTTCTTACTGTCTTTCAAAGTTTCAGTGAGTCCATTACCATCAGTTTGGTAAGCGACTTCTCTTGCCATCAACTTATCTGAAACATATAAAGGAAGAATATGCAGGGGAGCGGAGCTTCCAAGAATTCTGATATATGAAAATTATTCTTCAACAAAACATCTTCCTATCATTTGAAGGTTTGTGAGGGCTTCCTTAGTGAACCTAGGGCTCACTATGTCAAATATAAATTGATGTAACGGTAATACAACTCCGTAACATAGCCTATGGAAATATGGTGCATAATTATGTTCCCATATCTCTTTATGAATCAAATGTATCAGGGTAGGATCTTTAGGAGTCCATTCCATCCCATAACTAGAAAGTTGGTAGAAAAATAGATGGCATAAAAAATGTACGCACTCATAAAAAATTGGGGAACATATTTGGAGGAGGAAGTTCTCATTTGGCGATATTCATTAATTTCCTTAACTATATTCTCAAAAAGGATAGTCGCCTAGTTCATTATGAGGGAATTAATACAAGAGTCAATTAGGGGAAGCCAATTTATGGAGAACTTGGTATTATCAGGTAGACCATATAATCTACATAGCATTGATGTTGCAAAATTATAAGGATTTTCAAGTGACGCGATAGGATACATATCGGTTTTCTCATATTTGAACTTTTTGTCTAGTTTCCTCCAACCATGAATTTTCTTGAACGGGTCTTCGTTCTTCTTAGCAGACTTTGCAACAAACTGACTGTTGTAGGTGTCTTGCGGGTCGGGCAGCTTACACATGATTTTCAGATATTCAGGTTTGAAAGAACCTAGAATGTCATCCTTGCAGGTTCTTAACTGCCTATCTTTGATTATTGAATTGTCAAGCACTCACCTAATCATGTTAGTATATGGAATAAGAGTAGCTCTTGCTTCTATCTTATGGAGGCAAGAACATGCAATATCTTTGAACTGTAAATTTGAGGGTGTTGCATCATCGACAGTCACCGTGACTCCTACTATT
Organism: Pinus albicaulis; assembly: GCA_034641835.2. Classification (NCBI taxonomy): domain Eukaryota; kingdom Viridiplantae; phylum Streptophyta; class Pinopsida; order Pinales; family Pinaceae; genus Pinus; species Pinus albicaulis. Next base: position 1,452 of record JAXQQM020088800.1, read on the forward strand.
TCTGGTTCTTCATCTTCGAGTATAGTGTAAATAACTTGCCACTTAGTAGCTCCTCCATCAGTAGAGCAGACAATATCACAGACTATAGGCGACATTCCTATTTGTTCGAGTTTTGCAACAATTTGTTTGTCATGTTTCAGAATCACTTTGCGGATGGACATATCTTGAAAGGAAATCCTTATTAAAGACAGAGTAAATGATCAAATGATGGAAGATCTATTGAAATGATCTATTTTGAAAGAAAAATCTGGGAAAAATATATATTATTAATTAATCATAACGAATCAATCACTGTTTACATTGGGAGGATAAAACACAATTAATATTTCCTGACATGATTTATATTTGCGTAAATACTTTATTTAAACCTGTCAAATCCATCATATCGCGCCCTTTAAACCTGTATTAATGAAGCGTATTTACCTTTTGTTTGTGTGATATGTGATTTCATGATATCGCGAAATCACAATATCGCAGAAGTCGTAGTATCACAAAATCGTAGAATCAGAACTTTAATAAGAATTGCTTAAAGTTGTACAACGAAAATCCGCGATATGTGATTTGTAATGTTGCTTGCGAAACCTTAAATCAGCGATTGCAAAATTAGGATTTTGCTGTTTTATTATTTTAACTTTTTAATAAGAAAATATCTATGCAAAAATGCAATTTGCGATAAGGATGTTTTATTAATTGCTTTTTTTATTTTGTTTTTTGTGTTTTTTTAATTTATTAAAAGCGGTGATGTTTTTTGGAGTTTTGATTTTTATCAAAAACAAAAATATATTTTTTAGAAGAGTCCCTATTTCTTAATTATCAAAGGTCTAGATTATTTTGAAAATAAAAATGGGGGGGAAGTTGTTGCATAGCAGAACAATTTTCTATCCTTGCTGTTATTTTTTCTTACACTTTGATTTCTCGTAATAGTGCTTCCACTTACTGTTACACAACATTTTTTCACTGTCCCTATGATCCCCATCTCGCCCATTGGAGGGTTATTTCCGTGATCAATAAGCAGTGTCATGCCTTGCAAATACCATCATTGTGTCCCTTTACATAAGAGTAATATTCCTATTGTTGACAATTCCCTAAGCAGAGACTCAAAAACCCTCGTTTTTGCCTTGGTGCGGGTATTTAGTTATGCCCTCACATTGAAGGGGAAGATTAACAGTAGGCCCCAGGCCAGCTGGCACTCTGTCCCATTTTTCCACCTGCGCCAAGCTGTTTATGGAATTTCTTTTAAAAATAGAGGTGAAGGTTCCACTCCAACCACCTCGAGGATGAGTCATTGGGAGTGGTTGAACTGATAAACCACAGAATCCTTCCTTTAGTTTATGGTTTCCACCTCTTATGGGAACTTCCTAAAGGATATGCCTCCCTCCCACCTTTGTAGGGATCCTAACCTCCTCCTTTTCCTCTATAAAAATAAGCCATCTCTCTTTGCACAAACTAGTTGAATGGTTGACTAGCTGAATATTTGAAGAGCTAAACTTCGAGAAATACTAGAAAGATAGAATAAGAAGGAATTATGTTGGGAGAGCTTGAGTCCATGCCCTTATCTCATCCGAATTCCGTGACAAAAATTTGAGACGCGCTCAGGCTGAACCCTGCTAAAGGAGACCTCAATGTCAAAGCTTTGGTTGCATCCCTTCCTTCCATTAATACATATGCGTGACTATTGTTTGGTTCCACTTTTGCGTTATGACATTTGTTTAATGCAATATGTTTAGCCCTCTTTGATTGACTAATATCTATGAATGAAATGTTATTATATCATATTTTGTTCTTGTTTTTCGATTCTATGTGCAGGTATTCGAGCATGACTGCAAAAGTATTGTGACTTGCCGAGACAGGAGCGATATGCCACCACCATTACCGCAACGATGACAATGTTGGACTCTAGTTAGGTCGATCTACCGTGTGCTCTTTCATTCAATAATTACGAATCAACACTTTAGCATTTCTCTTTGTTTCTAGACCCACTCTAGGGCTAGAGGGATCATCCTTGTTCGTAGAGAGGATTTAACTGCATAAAAAATTGGCGACTCCATTGGGGAATAAGTGCGAATTTGTCATTTCATGTTGTTAGGTCACTTTCAATCATTGATTTGCTTATCTGCCTTTCCTAGTTTTCTTGCTTAGTTTACATCCTCTGTTCATCTCCGGAGTGTCAATATTGACCTCTACTCATTAGGTTTTGGTTTTTCCTCTTATTTCCATAGTTATCTTGCTTGGTGCACTTTTCCTCTGAACAGTCGCACCAATTGGCACAGGTTTCTCTTTTTACAATCACGCCAACCCCTGTATGGCGCAGATTACAGCCTTTCAGTCACGCCAACCCCTGTAGGATTTGGTTTGACCTCCTTAATGAGTCTTTTGGTCAATTTCACTTGCTCCTGGGTTATTTTTTATGTGTAATTATGTCTTTGGGACTGTTTTGACTGTCTTCAACTTGCTTTCCTCAGTCATTTGTCCATCTTCTTATCAGTATAAATTAAGGCCTTAGGGTTTCTAAGGGTTTGGTACACTGAGCCTTCTGTTCGGAAACAAAGTCGTTTTGATTATTGTCAGTCTCATTCTTGGGTTGATTGCACTAATTTTTCTTGATTCCTTTGAGTGATTTTTTTGGTTGAATGATCATTTCATTTTTCAATTGATTCTTCTCCTTATTTCTCCAAGCATCGATAAAATTGCTTGTTTTGGATCGTTTTGAAAACTTTCTCTTGGTTTGGAAGATTGCAACATTAGTTTGAGTGATTTCTTGTTTTTGTTTTGCGTTTTATTGAGTCATTCAATTTAAATTCCTACACAACACTTAAGCTAGTGTTTTTTTTCATTTTTTGATGTAATTAGTGCGTCATGTACTTCTTTCCATTGAAAATAAAAAAAACACATATTTTGCATTCTTTCTTTGTATCGAAAATGAACTTTTCTTTTTCATAACTAGCGACTGATTGTCTAGGAAAGGGTTTCATTTTCATTTGATTTTGTTAGATGCATTAGTGAATTTCTTCGCATAACTTCATTGTTTTCTTTTGTTTGAAAGATCTCTATCCTTCTCGTAACTAGCATTCATTGAATCAGAAATGATGTTCATTTTCATATAATTTGCATTTAGGAATTTTTGAGATTCAAAATCGATAGGACCTTAAAACTGAAACATAATCCAAGATCATCTTTAAAATTCATTTAATTAACCTAAGGAAGCATTGAAACCTAACGAAACATTTTTAGTGATCTAGGCTAGAGACGTGTTCCAGAGTCTTAAAACTTAGTAGTTGTCGTTCGCCGTCTAGCTCTAGACAACACTAGTACGGACTTGTGCTCCCCTTAATGTCGAGTATATAAAGGAATACCCCTCTAGGTTGCAATCCTTTAATCCATATGAAGCCGAGTCTACCTCCTTGTAACCATGATACACCGAACATAGCATTCGGGGAGACTACCTGCACGTACGTCAAGTCCTTGGTCATTTCTGTTTCATTTAATCACCAAGGTGTATATGGAAGTTCATGGAAACCTGGTATACCGTCTTGCTTAGCATTCCATAGTAGTCATTTTGATCTTTTCATGACTCTTTAAAAAAGAGAAGAGATCGTCGAGCACTTCTCCTTTCACGCTTGTTTAAAATTGAAAGTGACTAGAGTCATATTTTGCCTGTTTCTTGAATCTTTAAAAATGAAACAACAAAATCTGGTTTCAGTGTCATATAATTAATCACCTATGATCACACGCTCGCTAAATTTTTATTACCTGGCCTATTGTTTTTCCTTGGTTTTGATCTTGGAGTCTTCGATTGGTTCTTTTTTTCCTTTCTATTCTGATATACAGTCACAGTGGCGGAACCATTGGTTTCGTCATCCTCACTGCCTCCTAGTGGTAGCTCTTTTTCAAACGTTTATTTTGAAACCCCTCAATCCACTAGGTCTGCCGAGTTTTCGCAGCCTATTATCTTGTCAATCCTACCTCTTGCTACTCGATCTCCTCTTGAAGAGCCAGTTGAATTCAATTGGCCTCCTTCTGGTGCTTGGTCTGGTTTTTTGGAAGAAAGATATTTTCCTCCTCTTACATTAGTTTCACCATTTTTTTCTACTGTTGTGCCTCCTAGTCCCTGTAGTCTTTTTGAAGACCTTACGGCAGAGTCAAACATGGATTCATTTAGTATTCCTTTTCTTTGATCCAACAATCGGTGACTTTTGGTGGAGGATTTAATATTCCCTTTCTCAATCCAAATTTTAAAGTGATAGACCAATCCATGGTACTTACCGTGGGTATTTTCCTGCGTGTATCGAATTCATGTATTTATCATTTTACTTTGACCCATGGTATTGACCCATGATATTTCTTGTTGGTATTGACCCATCAAGCCTATAAAAGGGGAGAGAAGCTAGACATTTAGAGCATTCTGGATTATCTATCTTATTATGTTTGGGTTGAGAACCTGGCATGGCCAGTTCTATCATTGATCCCGGGACGAAAACCCCACGGTGATGTTTATGTGGTGAATCCATCCAGGATTCACAAGTGGGCTTCAATTTCTTATATTTGTCATTGTCAAGCAGCTGTGCATGCCGTTTGTAGGATTTTATGGTCTGGGCATGTATTTTACTTTCAGTGAATAATAATATAAATAAATGGCTGCATTTCTTGTGTTCTGGTTCTTGATGAAAGATTATATTAAATGAGAACACTAAGATGTTTTAGATCTATCCAAATTTTTATTGTTTGGAATCTTACAATGGTATCAGAGCTGTGCATCCTGCCAGCCTGAGAGTTTTATGCAAGGAACTTCGGTGAAATTTATTTTTCACCCTAGCCAGCATTTCTCACTTCGATGATATTTATCACCCTAGTTGGATTTTTATTTTTTAGTAAATTATTTTTATTGGGAGACATAAGTGAAGGGAAAATCATTTATAAGTCTGTGGGTTAAATTTGTGAAAATATTTGAAGGCATGATTGACAAAATCTTCCTATGAAAAATTAATATATTCTTGTTTGGGTATGGGAGAAGATGGACCGTCTTGAAGAAATTTTGAAAAACAACCAAAAAATTCTTGATTTACTAGTGAGGTTATATGGTCCTTTAAGTAGCCATATCTCTATAGACCAAAATGATAATCAAAGCAATAATGAAATCTGCAGCAAGAATAAACTAAGGAGGAGAGGACTATGCTTTATCTGCAAGGGACCTTGGGCCCTTAACCATTCATGTCCAGGTGATAAGAAGAAGGCAACAAAGACAAAAGAAGAGGATATTACTTCAAATCATAGGGAATATTTTGTAGATGGCTCTATTGATCTTCAAGATGGTGAGCAAGATCATGACATTATTCAAGGAGGCTTGCAGGATGACAAACATTTGGAAGTGCATGAGGAAATTCTACCTAATGCCATTGATGAGGTTGATTCCTATACAATGGAGTTCGTAGATCCCCAGGGGAATATTCATGAAGAATATGAACAATCAAGTATAGATAAAATTCCACCAATGCATCTATGTTCGACAGTTGAAAGGGATAAACAGATGGTCTCCATAGGTGAAGGAGACTTGGGAGATTTGAGTGAGGATCCAGCCATAATGAACTAGAATGATGAGTATGATCAAGAGGAGCAACATGACAAACATAATGTGCAAAATGGACCATTCCTAGAGAGTTGGTCAAAGGCTCAAGTTGAAGATGTGGTCGTTGGGCATCAGGTGCAAACAAATACAGAGACAGTCAGCACGGCACTAGAATTGCCAGTAGAAGACTTTCGAGAAAGGATCAAGCATTTCAAGACAGATCTTATGTTGTTGAAGCAGAAAGTCTGGACAGTCCGAGACATTGCCTTACAGGAGAACAGAAAAATTGAGGAACTCATAGGGGTATGTGCCGAATCAAAGACCAAGTTGTCTAGTGTTGAAGAACGACTCAAATCCCTCATAAGGCAGCAAGAGGAGTACGATTGGGAGTTCCAAAGCAGCCCTCTACAGGAGTACATAGATAAGTCTTGCAACACTACCAACAACCCACCTTTATACATTGGGAAGAGAAGGGAAGAGTTCTCCAACTGCATCATGTTGGGTAACCAAGTAGAGAAGCATGAATCGAGCATCGAACAACATCAACATAGTAGATTTGTAGATATTCATCCCTCCCCAAGTATGGATTGGCGAGAGATTATGAGTTGGTATTTTATCGATAGGTTTATTATTTGGAGGATACTCACAGCCGAGGGAATATTGCAGCTTGGGCCCTTTGGTGTGGGCAGTGATGGAGGGCTGAAATGGTACCATAACCCACAGGTCCCAGGATTTAGGTGGCATTGGGATCTGGGAGAATCCATTGGGGAAAGGATTGTTTGGGATCCAGGTAAATCTATTGAGGGGAGGATTGGTCGGAGGATTATTTGGGATCCAGGTATTGGAGGATCCATTTAGGACCATTCAACATGGAGGGTACATCGGATTGTATGGGAACCTGGTATCAACGTACAAATGCTTCTGTTGTGGATAGAAGTGGATCGCTTGAGGACAAGCAATCTTTGGGCGGGAGGATTTGTAATATTCTCTTTCTTGATCCAGTGAAAGTGGATAGAATCGATCCATGGTACTTATCGTGGTATTTTCCCATGGTTTTGACCCATGGTATTTCTTGTTGGTATTGACCCATGGTATTGAACCATGGTATTTCTTGGTTGGTATCGACTCCATCAAGCCTATAAAAGGGGAGAGAAGCTAGGCATTTAGAGAATTCTGGATTATCTATCTTATTGTGTTTGGGTTGAGAACCCGTGTTCTAGCATTGATCCCGGATGAAAAACCCATAATGATTTTTATGTGGTGAATCCATCCAAGGCACCACAAGTGGGCTTCAGTTTTATATTTGTCATTGTCAAGTAGTTGTGCATGCAATTTGTAGGAATTTATGGTCTGGGCATGTATTTTACTTTCAGTGAATAATAATATAAATAAAATCGCTGCATTTCTTGTGTTCTGGCTCTTGATGAAAGATTGTATTAAATGAGAACACTAAGATGTTTTAGATCTATCCAAATTTTTATTGTTTGGAATCTTACATTCATTTAGTCTTGTTGATAGGGGTGAAGGGAATCTCGTTTCTACAGGAGAATATCACCTCTTTTCCGGAAGATGTCCCTCATGTTTCTACTCTCGTTGTCTTCCATAACTTCCAAGGTTACCCGCTGACAGTGAGGTCCTTGAGTCAGAATATGTCTAGTGTTGCCTCCATAGTGCAATCCAATACAGTAATTCCTCCTCAGAGTTTGGTCCTTCCTTCATTAGGACTATCACCTTCGACACTAGGTTCATCGGTTACGGTTACATCTATTCTAGTCCAACCGATGGTCTGTGTGGCTTCATCCACACCAGTTGTTACCCATAATTCATTGGGATCTTTTCACACTCACATGAATATTTTCCTTAATCCAACGTGGCCTGTTAAACCTGGTCCTAGTCGATCACAATCTAGTGTCGTGGAGGCCCTGCCTGCTTCTAGTGCAGTTTCCACTACTCCTGTGATTCTTGGCGGTCTTACTTTTGAAGAATATTTATTGGCTATTCAACAACATAGTTCTTAGGGTTCTCAACCTCTTAAATATCTTGGTAATATTCGATTCCATCATTATGATGCTATTGGTAATCCAGTATATATATATATATATATCTGCACCATTATGATGTGTATGGTAATCCGATATATTTGCCTCCTATTGATCCTCATCATATTGTTTATGATCCTTATCAGATTGTTACTCATTTGGGACCTACCCTACTTGCGCACCCCTCTGGCCTGCAAGGACAACCCTCATCAGGACAACCTTTAGCTTAGCAGGGCCCTACCTATAGTCCACAGGGACAACCATATGGTCCACAAGGCCAACCTTCACAAGGTCAACCTTTGGTCCAACATGGACAACCCTCCAGTCTGTTTGGTCAACCTCATAATTATCCAAGGCTATCTCAGGCTCTTGGGGGGCAAATCTACCCACCACAGGGACAACCTGCTGCACCAAAACCATAGTCACATGTTCAGTATGGCCAAAATGTTGTGCAACTAGGACAAACCTACTTTCCTTCTCCAGGTCAACCTGGTTATCAGGGACAACCTGGTCCATAAAAAACATCGGGCCAACCTTTCCCACAAGGCCAATCCAGTGGCTCTCAGTACTCGGTTCAACCTGCTCAGGAACCGACTCAACCTGCTCCTCAGCCGATTCCATCATTTCAGAAGCCCATTCTACCTGTTTATAGTTAGCTAGGTTTACCTGCTCAGTAGCCTGCTCAACCTGCTTAGCTGGGCCCGCCTGCTCAACCGCAAGGTTCTTACTGCCCTCAAGGTTCATATCAACCGGTATATAGTGCACCCCAGGTTCTTTACCCCAAAAATCAACTTGTATATCATCAACCTCAAAGCCATGCTTACACTCCAGAACAGACTCCATACACTACTCTGAAAGGACCTTAGTGGTCTAATCCGAATTAGTATCCTGGTCCTCAACCCCAGTATCAACTGAGTTATCTTGCTTCTAATCCCTATGATCCGAATCTTTCGGGACATAATGCATGGGGACAAAATCCCGCTGAGACTAGGTGGAATGTACATGCAGGTCCTTATCAAAGACCTCTGATAATTTTCAAAACTCAATTACCGTTTCTTGCTACATTTGAATTACTTGATGTGCCAAAGTTGACGAGCAATCCCATTCTTCATAACCTGTATTGGCCTCCGGTGCCAACCAATATTCTTGGTTATTGTCCCAAATTTGAGGGCAATTCTGGTGAAGACCCCCAAGCACATGTTATGACTTACCATTTGTGGTTTTCCTCTAACTCTTGGGTTGACGATTCTATTAGACTTCATCTTTTCCAACGAATCTTAATGGTGCCGTTGCAAAGTGGTACATTGAGCTGTCTTGTAGCATCTTCCAATATTTCAATTCTTTAGCCATGGCATTCCTTACACACTTCCAGTTATTAGTCCACTATGAGACTGAGACACACCTCCTCACATCATTGAAACAGGACCGAGCTACTCATATCTCAGATCATATTCATGAGTAGTGACGTCGTCGTTGCATGATCAAATTTGAAATTCCTGATCAGCTTCTAACTCATTGGTTCACCACCTCCTTTGTCAATAAAATTTCCAAATACGTCACTATGGGGGCATGTGTAACCGATGAACAAGCCATTGCTTATGCCCAGTAACTTGATCTTGTGTACTCTCAGTCTGGCACATTATATGATATCTTGCCTAATGCTCCCCGACTTGGAACTTCTAAAACACCAACTAATTCATCCATCGATGGTATTATTGGTTCTGTGTCTCAGACTTCTCAGAAGTCTTCATCTCCAAGCACTGGGAAGTCAAAGTTTTCTTCTTCCAATAATGTTGCTTCTTAGTCTGCTTCGAATTATGGTAAACCCGCAGAAGTTAATTCTGTTTAGGTCAATCCTACGGATAATCCTTCTAAAGGTAAAAGGAAGGCTAAAGGTAAGGCCAAACCTAATACCCCAAAACAGGATTCTCAGAAACCTAGTGTTGTCAATGGTTCTCAACGCAAACCAAAGTACCCTTGTTTGATTTGTGACGATGAGCACTTCACCAAAGACTGTTCTAGACGGTCCAAAGTGAGCCACTTGCTCAAAGGCACCCAGGGAACTCTAACCATTCTTAAAGAACCTTTCCCATATCATCAAACTCAAATGGTAGAGCAACCTCAGTCCTCTGCCCCATTTGGTTCTTAGGTTATCACGATGAATGGTTCTACAGTCATTTCTATTGCTACTTGGTCGAAAGATTATACTGGATATCGTCAGGACACGAGGAAGGAGATCACTGATGGTCCTCCTCCTCTGCCTGTTACTGGTCCTCTTGAAATTGAAAGGCCCAATGCTGAATCCATTATGCTACCACCTTCTAAAGGTGTACTCTGTAAGTCTTCTTATAATCCTAATTCCCATTCTGCTCACCATTACAATATTGTTGAGGATTTGGCTCAAGCACCATCTGCGTTGTCCAAGTTAGAAGTACTTTAGCATTGCCTGTCGTAGCACAGAGCTTTGTTATCTGCGATTGGTGGGATTGATCCTGCCGATACTAGCCTTCTTGCTTTCGATCTAGAGAATTCCGTTCCACGACTTCTGCATCAGATTTCACTCATTATTCAAGTTGTTATTAATGGTCTCGACATCCATCAAGAAATTGTGGATGAAGGTGCATCAACCTGTGCCATGTCATATTCGTGTTGGAAAGCTATTGGTTCTCCAGCCCTGAATTCATCACCAAATACCCTAGAAGAATTTGAGGGAAGAGAATCAAAGCCTTTAGGTGTTCTTGTTGGTTTATTGATTACTTTGAAAGGGAAGACAGTCAATGTCGAGTTCAAAGTCATTGTCGCTAAACTTAATTATAATATTCTCCTCGGCCGCAGTTGGAATCACACCATGTTATGTGTTCTGTCCACTCTCTTTCATGTTTTTAAATTTCCACTTGAAGGAAAGATTGTTATTGTTGATCAATTGTCTTTCTTCACCTCTTCTTCTGAGAACAATGTTCCATATGTGGATAAGATTCTACACCCTACGAGAGCATAGGGCGAGGTCTTTTTAAAGATCTTGCCCTCATGGGTATTTTTCCTCTTCCTCCACTGAATACTGTTCAGATTCATATGATCTCTCGGTTTGACAACCCATGGATTATTCGTTCCCCTGAACAGATTAATTCCTTCAGAGATTCGATGCCTTTGAGTCCAATTGAGATTAATTATTGTCAACTCATTGCTGCTTCGGAAGCTTCATCCTCTGATTATTCTCCTTTGAGCATGTTTCTTGACATTTATTCTCAACCCCCCTGGCTTGGTGATTCAGATTCACCTAATCCTTTTAAAGAAGTGTTTCCTTCCGATGAGGCCATCGTGGAAACCATGTATCTTAAGGATCCAACGTGGAATGATGGTCTTCATCGTTCCTCGTTTATGCCTGGCCTCGGGGCCATGTCTACTTGTCTCGAGCGTTTTGCATCTCAGGTTCCTTATCCTCACTTCAATTTCCTGTTTTGACACATGACGTCTATACGGAAGGTAAATTGAGCAATATTACACAAATGATGCCTATTAACATTTCCGTTAAACTGGGAATTGTCGAGAACATCCATATCAGGGTCACTTGTTCTTCCAATGAAGTGCAAGTTTATACTAGCCTTTTTCGCGAATTTTGTGATGTCTTTGCATGGTCCTACGAAGAAATGCTCAACATTGGTCCTAGTACAGTGGTGCATGAAATACGTACTTACCCCGTCTCGAAACCTATTCACCAGCGTCTTCGTCCGTTGCACCCTAGAAACGCTACCGCCATTAAAGGTGAAGTTGAAAAACTTCTTAGAGATGGTTTTATTTATCCGATTCCTTTGACATAATGGGTCTCTAATATTGTTTCGGTAGATAAGAAGCAGGGAAATATTCATGTCTACGTTGATTATCATGATATTAATCGAGCTTGTCCCAAGGATAATTATCCTACTTCTTTTATTGATCAAATCATTGATGACTGTTCCAAGAGTGAGATCTTTTCCTTAATGGACGGTTTTTCTGGTTACAATCAGGTTAAAATTCTCCTAACTGATCAACATAAGACTACCTTTATCTGTCCATAGGTTACTTTCGCATATAAGAAGCTCCCTTTTGGCTTAAATAATGGTGGTGCAACATTTTAGCGAGTGATGTCATATGCTTTTCACAATATTTGACACATTGTTCAACCCTATTTGGATGACCTTCCCGCTCATTCAACTAAGCGCATGGACCATCTTGACCATCTTCGTCATATTTTTCTTCGTTGTCGACGTTACAATATCCAGTTTAATCCACAGAAATGCATCTTTTGTGTTGATTCCGATAGAATTTTAGGGTTTATTGTATCCAAAGATGGAATTCACCTTGATCCACTCAAGGTTGAGGCTATTATCAATCTCCCCTCTCCCTCCTCATTACATTAGTTGCAGAGTTTGCAAGGTAAGGCTAATTTTCTACGTCGTTTTATACCTAACTATGCAGAAGTGGCTCGAGGATACACACGATTATTAAAGCAGGGCGTCCCATTCTATTGAGATGAGATTGCTCAAAATTCTTTTGAGGCTCTGAAGACATTGCTTTTCAACGCTACTTTGTTACATCCTCCTAACTATCATCATGATTTTTCGCTTTATTTATCTGCTGCTTTCAGCATAATTGCCATGGTTCTGGTACAAGACGATGATGACGATAATGAGCATGTTATTTATTACTTGTCTCATAACCTTCTCTATCCTAAGACATGCTATGCACATGTCGAGAAGTTAGCGTTAGCTACAATTCAATAAGTTCAGCGTTTTCGTCATTATATTATTTTGCATACAGTGACTGTGATTTCCGATTGCAACCCCATGACCTATATATTGTCTCAAAAATTGCTGAGGGGCAAATACTCAAAGTGGATTGTCATCCTCCAAGAGTTCGATTTGGAATTTACCACTGCCAAGTTGAAGAATTCACTAGTCTTTACCGATTTGATTTGTTCCCTCCCTTCAGAATCTCCTCTGTCTCATCCTAAGGAATACATTCCAAACGATACGCTTTTCTTAATTAGTACCCTCGATTTTTCATACGGTGATATCATCATTTATCTCCAAACTTCTACTTTCAGATCTGAGTTGATGAAGGATGCCTGCTGATGCATTAGTTGCAACGTTATCGTATAGTTGGGGATACTGTTGAAGAGGTAAATCTCCTCTGCAGACAGAGGTGATCCCACTAGCCTAGATCGGGTCTAGCAACAATCAAGTCACGCAATGACATTGGTTCCTAGTTACAAAAATAAAAAGATCAGGATAAGTAGCCTACCTCAAATCCCACGTAGTTGTTGTTGAAGAAAATATGATGTTTCCCGTCCCTCACTTGACAGATCACAATCCTTTCGTTCGACACATTCGAACACCTGTACACATGCAAGGAAACGATGACATACGACATAAAACCTAAAGCATGTAACCATATATCAGTCAGAGAGGATATAATTCATTGTATTATGTAAAGAAATGAACACATGAATGGAACCAAAATCAGAGTTGCTTATATTATAAATGAGAAAAGGGGGATTACAACCAAATTCCTTGATGCTATGATCTTCCTTTGGCGAGGCTTGCAGCAGAGCGTGTCTCAACAAAGCCTGTCAGGAATCTGGATGAAGCTCTCTCTCTTACAGGATTCTCTTTGGCTTGGATCTCAATAGTTTCCCATCTATAGTTTCCTCCCTACAAGTTCAGCTACCAAGCGTTCAACTCTTGGACTTATCTTCAGCCCTTGGCCTTATTGTTCAGCTAGCACATCAATGGAAGATGGCTATATTAATAGAGGAGAGGAGGAGGTTGGGATCCCTACAATAGTGGAAGGGAGGCCTTATCCCTTGGGAGCTTTCCCCATAAGGTCGAAACAAGAGGCCAAAGGAGGAAGGCCGTGGTTATTCAGTCGAACCACTCCCTATGACTCATCCACAAAGTTGTTGTGATCGGAACTTTGCCTCTTTTTCTAAAAAAATTTCCATAAGAAGATTAGCATGGGTGCTTAACTGGAACAGAGCGCCAGCTGGCATGAGCTTAGTGTTAAGTTTCCATATTGGCACAAGGGCATAACGGGCTACTAGCGCCAAGGCAAAAACATGTGTTTTTAGCGGTTTGCTCAGGAAATGGTCAGCAAAGGGAATGTTTTCCTCATGGCAAGGGATGAAATGATGGTATTTTCAAGGCATGACACTCCTAATTAGTCATAGAAATGACCCTCCAATGGGCGAGATGGGGATTGCAGGGATAGTGACAAATTACTATGTAACAAATACCCTCTATCATGTCGGAGTGGATTCCATTCTCCGTCGATGTTTGACCCTCAAGGAAGCTGAGAAAGTCCTCAATGATTGTCACAGTGGCACCTGTGGCGGTCACATGTCTGGTTATGCCACTACACAAAAGATTCTTCGTGCTGGTTATTTTTGGCCTTCTATCATCAAAGACTGCATTGTTACGGTTCGTAAATGTCATGATTGCTAGATTTATCAACTCAAGATGCATGAGACGCCTATACCTCTTTATCCTGTCATTACCGTTGGTCCCTTTGTGAAGTGGAGCATTGATTTTATGGCATGTAGCCCTCACTCGGCCGGGGGGGCATGCTTATATTATCGTAGCCATAGACTACTTCACCAAATGGGCCGAAGCAATGCCTACACTTGTTGTTGACGATAAGAAAACTATTAAATTCATATTCAATCACATCATTGCTAGGTTTTGTGTCCCTCAAGCCATCATTACTGATCATGGTTCCCATTTTCGGCATTACATGGTGGCCGAGTTGACTTCTAAGTTGGGTTTGCATCACGAAAATTCAATGACGTACTATCCTCAGGCCAATGGCTAGGTTGAGGCCGTGAACAAAGTTCTTGTTACCATGCTTTAGCGTACGATTGGGATCCATAAATCCAATTGGCATCTCATGTTATTTTCATATCTTTGGGCATACTGAACCACAGTTAAGAGTGCAACTGGATTCACCCCTTTTCAGTTGGTTTATGGTATAGAAGCTACCCTTCCAATTGAATGTGAAATACCTTCGCTCAAGTTGGCTATTGAATTACTACCGAATAATTCACCAGAAGAAGAACGTCTCCTTTATATAGAAAGGTTGGATGAAACCCGCTGCTTTGCTTCTCTGGTTATCGAAGCACAAAAAAGAAGGTCAAAGCCCATTTTGACCAATCAGTTTCCCCTCGTTCTTTTGTTGAAGGAGATATCGTCCTTCTGTACGACCAATCTCATGATAAGCTGGGGCCAGGTAAATTTCAACCCATGTGGCATGGGCCTTACATTGTTAAATGTGTATTGTAGAATGTGGCCTATGAGCTCAATGATTATGAAGGTCACCCTTTAGAACAACCCAAAAATGGGTTGTATCTCAAAACGTATTATGCATGAGTCATTTATGCATGATTTGTGTACATAGGTGTTTTTTTCATTTTTGTACATTTTTATATTTGGTGTTCTTTATGATCATTTTCCTGCTTATTTCTGTAGATGCCTATTACCCCTTTATCGGTTTCGCGGATGGTGCCTCTTGCAGTACCAGGAATTTGTCTTAAGCAACCTGGGTAATCTATGATCTTGCTAGTGAGTTGATAGAACTACAAGGTATTTTTCTAGGACGAATTACAAACAATGTCACTGAATATAGTGTTGTCTTTGAAATATTAACCGAGGTAATCGATCTCGGCATACGCACATTATTTGTAAATCTAGATTCAAAGCTTGTTGTTCTACAACTCAATGGTCATTATTCAGTCAGAAGCCCATACATTTTCAGATCATATTTACGTATTTGTCTATTGGAAAGACATTTTGATTTTATCACATATGAAAAAATTCCTAGACGAATGAATGCAGTAACTGATACAGTGGCTAATATTGTATTAGATAGACATTTGCGTAATTTTAAAAATCATCATGATGTGAAAAAGATCCATATAGGAAAATAGATGTATATATATATCGCATGTTTGCATCAGTGTGCATCATACATTCAGAAAATATGTGTGTTTTTGTTACATCTTGAGCCACCATGTCTCTCAAAATATGAAGATATAAAGCCTAGGTGTCTAATCGGCGAGATGCTCATGGTAGCATGTCACTGCCCATACAAGCCACCTCAGCAAGCCGTGAATACGGATTGGCACCTCAATGGTATGTATCTAGTAGGCACAGGGAACATCATTGAATCGTGCATAATTTGGGACTCCATGTGTGATCCCCTATAGGTTGCGCATGAGATATTCTTCCTCGCCTCCCTCGCCATGAGGGTTGAAATCACGAGGAATTTGCCTCGCTATCAGAGACATGCCTGTGGGTGTCTTTGGGCCAACATCTAAAAATACATGGATTTAATGTCATAACATACATAGTTAAAAAAAAAAAATCATAATACTCATGAAAATTAAAAAATGAGTCTTACCCAAATCTTCATCCCAATCCTCTCCCTCTGGGAGTGGGAGCTCTGGATCACCAGTAAAATCTATGCTAGAGTAGGGCCAGTCCTCCATGACGATCAACTATCGGTGGAGCCAATCAAAGAACTCTGGTATCCAGGACATTTGTTGACCGCCCCCTACCCTTGGCATCAGAGCCGCCATAAGGCCATCCATGGTTCTCTCGCTGGTTGTGTTGGTACTATGACCTCGTGACGCTGAAAATTGGTAGTTGTTCTAGGAAGAACAATGCTGGGATGGACCCATAACCAAATTGATTCAATTTTCCCTTATTGCATTTTTTTAGCTGGCGTTTCATGTTTATTGTCACAGCCTTTGCCCAGTTGTAGATGGTTGGTTACAAGCAGTCTACAATAAGAAGCAACTGTGTTTTTTTTGCTTCATGCAGTGGTTGCGATCCCGCAGCTCGTGTGATGGTATGTAGCACTAATTTTAGTGCTAAGTATGGGATAGTTTGGATATCAACTTTCCCACTTCCTCTTCCCTTCCGGCCCCTCGACATACTCTGTCCATTAACACGTACATACTCTCCATGCAAGGCCAGGTGCTAGTTAGGATCGATGCTGCTCCCCTCCGAGATAATCCTGTGATAAAGTAGACATCAGAAACATCAATCTCAAGTTCTTGATCTCGAAGGATGAACTTTTCCTGGTCCTCATCCCATATGTTGATCAAATATTGTAGCAGCTCTGGTTGAGAATGGAGACACGGTGTCAAGAAGAAATTCTTCTGTCCACAGTCTTTAAGAGCCTCCATGCATCTCTCATTCTCCATGGCAAGCTCATATTCTTTGTTGATTTCCCGTTCTTTCCATTCGATCACCATTTTTCCGCTTTCTACCTATAAACACATTCATATGAATAGTATTAGCCATTTTTTAAGCTTGAATTTGTGAATGATTAGGGTTTTTGACTGGCATTTTTCACAAGAAATGGTTTTCACCGTTGGTGCGACTATTTCCCAGACATTTGTGCCAATTGGCATGCCCTAGTGTAGAAAATTGGGCGGTTGGCGCGACTCCGTGCCCGAAACCCGCGTTGACCGCCGTGCCCTAATTTTCATATTTTCTCCCCCATAATTCAAAATTGGAAGTTGCAAGTAGTAAGAAATGACTCAAAATGAAGGGAGAGATCTCGGATCTTACCTGGAATTGACGTATTTGAGATTGGTCTGTTGGATTGTCTGCTATTGTCACCACAAAATCACACTGTAAAATGGGTAACTATTTCTCCACATGAGGTAAAAAGTGAAAAGTAATTATTTTTACCATTTTTGGCATTTTATAACTTCTTAAAACACTAATTAGGTTTTAAGACGTGCTTTTCGATTATTTTATTATATTATTTTTTGAAAATTAGGTTTTACACATTTCTCTTGTGCAGCAATAGGTTTTCAGGACATAGTGATGGAGTAACGAGTTAAATTTTACACTTTTTCAGACTTGGTAAAAATACGAAAAAGTCACTACTGGAGTCATATTTCAACTCTTTTCTAACTCTCTAAAATTGAATATATTGTCGAGACTCTTGTCGTTTCGAACTCATTAAATGATTGCGAAATGATATCTACCCAGTATACGTTTACCCCTTTTTCGGGATGGGATAGATTATTTATGAAAAAGGAATAGCTTAGCCTATAGAAACTAAGAGGTTCTTTCAGATATTGTTTTCTACCTTTTCGGATTTGAGAGACTATTTATGAAAAGGGCCATGATGGAGTTTTATTTTCTGTCTTCTTTTCAAATTCTCTAAAAATGAAAAGAAGTCGAGTTCTCCCTTTGTCAGACTCGTTAAACCCCGATGACATCGAATTTCATCTCCATGATGTTAGTCGAGTTCCTCCTTCCTAGGGCTCGTAAAATGTACTAGGTTGGATTTGTCCAAAGGAAAAACTTACAACATAAGCATATTCTATCCCCTTCAAGCTTGTTTTAAAAGAATAATTGGGGTACTCGCCAGAAATGGTGGGGAAAAATGGAACCAAGTTTTAGTTATGTTGGCAGTATGTCGCTCTTGAACATGGAATTTGTTTGCATTCATGTCGGGTTGGGGACATTTCATTTTGTCATTTTTTTATCCATGGGTTTGGGTAATATTTTTTGACCTCTCATCTGCTCTTTGCCATGTCATCATGACCTTAGAACCTTTGATGTCAAATACTGCCAAATCCAATGTCGTGTTGTTGATATGTTCGAGAGACGTTTTCCTCTGCAGTTTTCAACCTTCCTCTGATTCTCTATTGGTCCCGTTTCACCATCATATTCCTATGTCTTGTATTGATGATGTGGGAAACATTATGGCCCACCTTCGATCAGGTCACTTCCTGTCAACTTCAACTCATTATCTAGGAATTTGATTGAGAGACTCCCTTATGGTACCTTGGAGCCTGCGTGCCTTAATGGCAGGTTCTTCGCATTCGATGCAAGGTTCATATTGTTGACCACGATCTTCTCCTTATTAAAATTTCCATGAGCCATCTGGTTTAAATCATCAAATTCTCTCGCCTTGTCTTGCAAAGTTCATTAGCTGCCTATCGTTTCCCTCCCTTAGCTCTAAAATCGCATTCTCAATGCCCAAAGCCCATATTTGAAAATATTTTGGGCCCAGCTCCTTTCGGTCTCAGCCCCCCTTTACTTTATGCCCCGCGTGACCAGGGCGCTAGACCTCGTGCTAGACCAAAGGGCGCTCTCTGTGTAATATCGTCGGGCACATTCTGTGCTGTCCAATTAAATATAAACCAACGGTCCGCAAACATTTTTCACTGAGTGTGACCAGCACCTAAAAACCTTGCTTAAAAAATCCCGGCCATGTTTTATTTCGCATAGCTTTTCGAGCGGTCGTGATATTCTCAAAATCCCGGCGATTCCATTCGGCTGAGTGCCACCGTCCAAATCCTTTGTTTGAATGCCATAGCTCATAGCATTAACTTTCCAATCCCGGACAAAGACGTGCGGCGAAATTCATATCGCAGATTACGATCTGAGCACTCCTATCCAACGACTATGATTCTCCGAGTTGTATGGACTTTAGTTCTATTCGCGATACGCACAGCCCACTCTTCGTTCTCTTTGACACGTCCTTCAAGAGTATATTACTTTGGAAATTGGACGTGCTAGATACGCAGTCCCCGCGGCGCAGAAAAACAGTAGCTATGCTCCACACCCTCCTCCCGACGGTCTTGTTCCATTATCATGAGCCTCCTATATTTTGTCTGAAGGTCATACACCTCCTGACCTTACACCAAAACATCTCGCCATTTATATGCGTTTTCCGCCACCCTGCATCGTCTCACCACTCCGCCCAGTCTGCATCACCATTTCCATGGCCATCACCGCATCCATCACACCTTGGTCCGATTTCCTTTGACATGTTTGTGATTTTTACAGGTCTGCAGTGACGAAGAAATGGCTATTACTCAAGGCCACCACTACAGAAGCCGAGGTTGCTCCGAAGGACGATTTTTTCAGAAGTGAATTTATGAGGAAAGATCTGGAAAGCCGTCATGACACAGCTCTCATTAAAACAGTTGGGTTCAAAATCTATCAAACCCTCCAGAGCCTTTTAAAATAAATATTTTGCGAATCAGAATATTAAAGGGGCAGCATACAAATATCGGTGAAAGATCGAAAATCCGGTGTCCGCTTCATGATTTTGAATCCCAATTGAAAGAGTTTGGAGAGTTTGAGACTACCGCACACAAACACCAACATCCCTCGGAGTCTTATTACGACGAGTTTCTTTTTCGGCAAAGGATAAAATGATTGAATATTTTATTCTCTATGTCTTATTTATGAGAGATGTTCATCCTAGCATTTTATTCCATAGAGTAGCAGAGGCAAACCTGCAATGAGTCGAGCATAGTCAAACGTTAATGGTGAGCACTCTCTCACCATTCAGGTTTTAATGAGTCAATTAAATGTTCACCGACTTCTTCTATTAGGTTTTTCTCCTTCTTCTTCTATAAAAACCTAGGAGAAAGACATTGTAAAGGTTCCATATTTTTATCAGAAAATTGTGCAGTGAAAGGCATTTTTTGTATACATCTTGTAAAGCTTCTGTGTGAAGGCTCAGAGCCCGTAGGGTCTCAGTGAGGAGGAGTTCTATCTGTATTAGAGGATTCTGGTCTTTGGTATCCCACAATATGTAACTTCCTTTCATGTGTTTAATACAACATTTCATTTTATCCATATTCTTGTATCATGTACTGGAATGCGAGTGGCTCACTGATTTTAGGTAAGGATTTATCCTAGTTGATACCCATACTTGTATCAGTCAAGCGCTTTAAATATGGCTCAGGCATGATATACTATTTCATGTTCATTTCATCCATCTTTCTGCTATATTAGTTGCTTTGGGAGGGTGCTTTTAAAACGCCATTGTCATGTATGGATTCTTAGATTGATAAGCCCATATATGGTTCTGTTGTGTATCTGGGTATGAGTCCAAAGTTAACTAATATCTTCTAAATGTTTCTTTCACTACATACACCTTCTGATATTTGATTTCTGTGGCATATTACTTGAATCGGCCCTCTTTACAGTAAATTGTCTCTTAACTGTCTGATGCTTTGGTGTTGGAGCTTTGCATCTTGTCTCTGTAACATTACTTTCCCTGTGGCAGTATCTATAAGTTCTGGTCCCATTTAAATCAATTTCCTTGTTTACAAGAGATAGCAAGAGAGCCTTTGGATTGACACCCAAGTTTTATTATACGCTCCTTGCTATGCTAAGATGTCCTAGGCACTGGTCTATAGCAACTCTAGGTTGTCTCTAGGAGCGACAATATCTGTCTAAAACATCTTTCTGGCGCCGTTGCCGGGGAACGAAATTAAGAAAATCATTATCCCTGGGCCTCGACAAATCATATTCACTCTCTAATCAGGTGAGCACAGAGAGTTGAAGAGTTGCATATCTCTCACCTTGGCGACTCCACTGTTGTTTATTTGATAAATCTATTTGTAGTCCTGGCTCCCCGTAAGCCACACCTGAGGTCAGATACATCACAGTCAAAGACACCTTCAGTGTCTGACCCTGAGAAGATTATACATAGAAGAAGTTGGAAAGAAAAGAAATCAGTCCGTGCTGAGATCCCTGAATATTCTGTAGAAGATTATCCATCCTCTTCTTCTCAAGAAATCCAAGTAGAAAATCTTGACTCCACTGAGGAAAATCCTGAATATTACTCAGATAGCCCACCCCGGGGAAGTGCTAGAACTAAAGAGAACTTTCATCCTACCCCTGAGGCTGAGGAAGTTAAAAAATTTACAGAAGTAGCCCCTGTTAATCGTGAATTGTTTCCATCTACACCTCAGGCTTCTGTACAGTATACTCCTGTTGTTATTCATACTCCACCTCCGCCTCTTCCTCCATTTGTGCATCAAATTGTTGCACAACCCCCACCTCCTCCAATGGCTAATGTCCCAGCTTTTTTGTTGAACAAATATGCTCCCCTAGCATTGCCTCAAGTGTTAAATGATATGCCCCAGGATTATTTAAAGATATTGTCCAGATTCACTGGGGAAAATGAAATTGATGCTCAGAAACATCTTGAGACTTTTTGCTCTTTTGCCAAGAACTTTAATGTAGAACATTTGGATGTAGTCTTAAGATTGTTTGTTCAATCTCTGGATGGTGAAGCCAGAAAATGGTTCAAAACATTAGGAAACCGTTCCGTAACCACTTGGGACGATATGGAAAATACCTTTCTCAGGAAATGGGGAGAAAAGAAAGATCATGGACAGTGTCTTACTGAGTTCAATACACTCAAGAAGAAACATAATGAAGGGGTGTCAGAATTTATCAAAAGATTTAACAAGTTATATCTAAATCTCCCTGCTGATATGAAGCCTCATCAGAATGCTGCCAAAGTTGTTTTCATAGCTGCCTTCGACTCTGATTTTGGTTTCTCTCTCAGGGAAAGAAAGCCTGCCACCCTAGATGATGCTCAGTCAGATGCTCTTGAGTTGGAAGCAAATTTTGCCTCCACTGGAAAATTAAAAGGGAAAGCTGAACAAGACACCAGAAGAAGAGGTAAAGAGGAAGTATCTACCTCCAATCAGGATAAGGATTCAGATAAGATTGAAGAAATGAGCAAAATGATTAAGAATATTTCTAATAAATTAGTCAAGCTTGAAGTGGAGACCAAGAATGCAGCCTCCAAGAATTTCCAGAATGCTCCAAACAGGGGTTACAATCCTCAGTATAGAAAGCCACCCCTGCAAATACTGCCAAGAGAAGCAAAGGAGCAGCATGATCAGGTTCCGCACCCATTATACTTGGAAGGCCCAGTAGATGACTCCACTGAAGATGCTGCCTATGAACTACAAGATGCAAACCTTGCTTTCTCCAACAATGATGAAGTTGAATGCCCATTGCATGAAGAAGAAGAAGAGATTAGAGATGTAGAAGATGCAGAAATGGATCATTACTGCAAACAGTTTAATGATTTCATGCAAGCACATTTTAACAGAAGATATGATCTCAGATCCTCCAGGAAGAGAACTCGCACTCAGGATCAAGAAGAAGAGCCTCCCCAGAAGGAATCATCTGCTCAAAAGGAATCAACAGTGCAGAAAGTTACAGACAAAGGTAAGAGTCCTCTCAACAAACCTTTGCAACGTAATGATCAAATTCCTTCTTCTTCGAAAGTAGTTACTCCTCCTAATGATGAGTCTGTATCAAAAGAGGTTAAACCTTCAGCTGAAAATAAGGAGTCAAAAGAAGTTGTAATAGAAAAGTCCCCCCTTGCTTTCAATTTGCAAAAGGAACTTGAGAAAGTCAAAATCCCAGTCCCCTTGACTGAGCTATTGAAACAACCTATATATCAATCTCAAGTTACTTCTTTGTTGCTCCCTCCTGAAGCACCAATAATTCCAGATAGTCTTAACCTCCAAGAAGAAAGACCCATGGTAGTCTTTGGCCCACATGTCGAGGAGATAGACCCCTCTACTCCTCCTTTCTATGTGTCTTTAGTGATTCATGACCTGCTGTTACACAATTGTATGTTAGATTCTGGAGCTTCCCATAATCTTATGCCTCTGTCAGTCATGGAACAACTAGGACTACAAATCACATGCCCATACAAAGACCTCTATTCATTTGATTCCAAAAGAGTTAAATGCTTGGGGATGATTAAAGATTTAGTGGTCAACTTGGCCCAAATTCCAGCAAAAAGTGTAGTAATGAACATTGTGGTGGCAGACATCTCAGCTCGGTTTGGCATGTTGTTGTCAAGGTCCTGGGGAACAAAAATTGGTGGGTCACTCAAACTAGACTTAACATATGCCACTATTCCAGTTTTTGGTGGCCAGGAGAGGAGGTTATACAAAGAAACCAGATTTGTCAAGATGGTTACAAAAGCTGACAACTCTAAGAACTCACCAATCTATGGAAAGGAAGGAGATTTCTCATGCTTAATGCTGGAAGAAGATCAAAACTTTGCTTAGGAACCATCATTCTGTCAGATCAAGACTGAGCAGCCTTCAGGGAACCACGAAGTAGGAATCTGGACTTTATATTTTGATGGAGCCAATTCAAGAGAAGGAAATGGAGCTGGAGTATTATTAATCTCTCCTACAGGAAAATGGATCCCACTGTCTTTTAAATTGGAATATGAAGCTACTAATAATGTCATTGAATATGAAGCACTGCTATTGGGATTACAAACAACTAGGAGCATGGGCATACAGTGTTTAAAGGTTCCGGGAGACTTTGAGCTGGTGGTCAGACAAATCAGAAATCAGTGTCAAACCAAACATCCTCGGCTGAGAGCTTACAGGAATGAAGTGTGGGACGTGGTGGAGAATTTCTTCTCAGCATTTAATATCCAGTTCATGCCCCGGGAGCAGAATAGAATGGCAGATTCACTTGCTGTGGCTGCTAGTACATTCCACCCTCCCCAGAACCCCCTTTTAAGATATGAAGTTGAGGTGCGTTACAGGGCATCAATTCCGGACAACATCAAGCATTGGCAGGTATTTGAGGATGATGAACAGATGAAGAGATTTCTGGAGACAGTGGGGGAGTTCTCCAACATGGAGATTGATGATTGTGAAGAAGATGAGGCTGAGAATGTTTCAGAAAATAATTGGGAAGAGAAGATGGCAAGCAGTAAAGTGCTGCAGCTGAAAGGAAATGTCATCCCTAGAGGGTTGGTGCCTCTAGAAAGATTATTTGATAAAAATGATGTCCCTTTCCAACCTAGTAAAGTGGTAGAGGAAGATCAAGTGGAAGATCTGAATCTGGGTACTGAGGTTGAGCCCAAAATTGTCAAATTATCCAAGAAGGTCCCAGAGGAATATAAGGAAAAATACTTGAAATTATTTCAGTCATACAAGGATTTATTTGCATGGTCCTATCAGGACCTTAAAACTTTTGATATTAGTATAATGCAGCATAAAATTCCTCTGAGGGAAGATGCAAAACCTTATAAGCAGAAGCTTAGACAGATAAATCCTCTGCTGCTTCCCTCCATTGAAAAAGAAATCAAGAAGCTGCTAAAGGCCAAAATAATTGTGCCATTAAGGTACTCAGAATGGGTTGCAAACTTGGTCCCTGTCCGAAAGAAAAATGGAGAAATAAGGCTATGTGTGGATTTCAGGAATTTAAACAGAGCATCTTTAAAAGATAATTATCCACTACCCAAGATGGACCACATCCTGCAGAAAGTGGTTGGAGCCTCTAGAATGATAATGATGGATGGTTTCTCCGGTTATAACCAGGTGGAAATACTTCTAGAGGATCAGAAGAAGGTTGCTTTCACTACACCATGGGGAACATTTATGTACGCCAGGATGCCTTTTGGACTGATTAATGCAGGGGCCACTTTTCAGAGGGCTATGGACATCGCTTTTGTTGGGGAGCAAGATAAATTTCTGGTGGTGTACCTTGATGATATTACAGTGTTTTCAAAAAATGATGCTGAACACATTGAGCATTTACAAAGAACTTTTGAAAAATGCAGAAGGTATGGTCTTTCTCTTAATCCACAAAAATCTTTATTTGCATTAGAGGAAGGAAAAATTTTGGGGCATATTGTAACTAAAGATGGGGTAAGGATATATCCCAAAAGAGTAGAGGTTATAAATAGCATCCCTCTCCCCAGAAATAAGAAGGAAGTGCAGATATTTTTAGGCCGTATAAATTTTCTAAGAAGATTTATTCCTAACTATGCTGAGATAGTTAGGCATATAACAGATATGCTAAAGAAGAATAATGAGATGAAATGGTCACAAGAATCACGGGAGGCCTTTGCTAGAATTAAAGTTGCATTTGCTGAAGCTCCTGTGCTAGCTGGGCCAGATTATACTAAACCATTTATGATCTTTTCTTTTGCTTCACCTCATACAGTAGCTGGAGTGTTATTACAGAAAAATGAAGATGGATATGAGCAGCCTATTGCCTTATTCAGTCAGGTTCTCCATGACGCAGAATTGAAGTATAATATATTGGAGAAGCAAGCCTATGCCCTGGTGAAATCCCTTAAAGATTTTCGTGTGTATATTTTGTAGTCTCACATCACTGCATTTGTGCCTACAGCCGCCGTAAAGGATATCCTTGTTCAAGGAGACAGTGAAGGAAAAAGGGGCAGGTGGATTGCTAAAATACAGGAGTATGATCTGGATATCCGCCCTACCAAGCTGATCAAAGGACAGGGGCTCACAAAAATTCTATCTGAATCAAACTATCAAGCTCTGGGCATAAATTTGTCTATGATTTCAAATGAAGAGTCTGTGAGAGAAAAAGAGTAGCAAGGTCTGGAGATGGCTACTCAGAAAGTACACATGAAGTATCTCACCAGTCCATGGTACAAAGAAATAGTTGAATATCTTTTGACACTCAGCTGTCCTCTAAGTTGTGATAAAGAAAAATACAGGGTTTTAAGATTGAAATCACATAAGTGCATAGTTGCTAATGGGAAACTATATTGGAGAGATCCTTCTGGAATCCTACTCCTGTGCCTTACAGAGGATGAAGTAGAAAGTATAATGATAGAATTTCATGAAGGAATCTGTGGAGGACACTACAGCTGGAGGGCTACAGCTCATAAAATCCTAAAGGCTGGTTTCTACTGGCCAAAATTATTTGGAGATGTTTTTACTTGGGTCAGAGCATGTGATAAGTGTCAGAAATTTGCTGAGAGACAGAAATTGGCAGCTCTGCCCTTGATTCCAGTTCATGTAGATGAACCATTTCAACAATGGGGAATAGATTTTATAGGTGAGATTCACCCACCCTCAAGTGGACAACATAAATGGATATTAACTGCCATAGATTATTTTACAAAATGGGTGGAAGCCATACCTGCAAGGAATGCTACTGACACTGTCATCATAAAGTTCATGGAAGAAAACATCATATCCAGGTTTGGCTGCCCCGCTAGATAGTGACTAATAACGCACAGGCCTTCAAATCTGCAAAATTTGTGAATTTCTGTCAAAAGTATAATATAGCACTTAATCACTCCACGGCTTATTATCCACATGGAAATGGTTTGGCAGAATCCTCTAATAAAACTTTAGTGAGGGCCTTGAAGAAAACTATAAATGAGAATCAGAAAAATTGGGATTCCCAATTAAAGTTTGCTCTATGGGCTAATAGAATCACCAGCAAGAGAGCAACTGGGAAATCTCCATATGAATTGGTATATGGACGAGCAGCAGTGTTTCCGGTGCAGCTGGCTTTACCAGTAGCACGTTTCATGCAGGAAAGTCAGGAAGAACTTGATGATATGGTCAGAAGAATCAATCAATTGGTGGAATTAGAGGAAACACGAGACCAAGTGAATCAGAGACTAGCTGAATATCAAGAGAAAATGAAACATGTGTTTGATCAGCATGCAAAAGACAGGAAATTGCAGATTGGAGATCTGGTGCTCAGATGGGATATCCGGAGGGATGAAAAGGGAAAACACGGCAAGTTCGATCCACTGTGGTTCGGCCCATTTAAAATTGTGGAACAGGGAGGCAATAACATGTTTTTATTGGAGAATTTACAAGGCGACTTACTTGATGCCCCTGTAAATGGTCAATTTCTCAAACCCTACTTTCAATTTTGACCCAGGCTGAAAGCGCCTGATGTATCATACTGTATATTAGTTTTTGTCATAGTTTTTGTTTAAACAGGGTGGGCGTCTAGATGATTCATAAAGAAAAAAGCAGAGGGGCTGAGGAGCAAAGTGTGCATAGAAAGTGATCATGAGCGTCTGCAGGTTCTCAAAACGTCCAGGGATGAACGTGCCATCCCTAGATGGAGCCAATGTTGACCATATCAGCCCTTCCATTCAAATTTTTGGCCAGTAGTCCCATTTGAATCCTTTTAAATCCTCTTACGTGAGACTCCACACCTGCCTCCCGCCATCGTTGCCACCTTCATTCCTTTCAAACCGTATACAAAATGGCCAAAACCCAATATTCAAAATACATCGGGTCTAGCCCTTTACGGCCCCCTATATCTTACTCTCTCATATGAAACTATAGCTCAAGACTAAGGGTTAAGTCCCGTGTTAAGCGCTTTATGAGTAATGGCTTATCTCGCACACCCTGGACTGTTTAATTAACCTACACCATGGCTCGGAGTCTTATTTACTATGGTGGTCCCCAGCGCCCCGCACCTATTACAAACCGGCTCGTTTATTCGTACCGTTTTTGAAGGGTCAGAGGTATCTTCCGTGAAACGCAGCATTCCATACATTATGCACCGCTATGTCCCTGTGCCACTCGCTCCAATACCGCTCTATTTCGCACATTAACGCTCGATCTAGGACGCGCAACAGAATCAATGTAAACCGTCCGATTTGAGGGCTTTCATCCTACGACGATCATTCTCCGAAGCCACGCAGAATTTAACACCAAGAAAACATACCCCCTGGCCCACTGTCAATTACCTCCCGACGCGTTTTAAACCATTGATCTCGCTTTAAGATCGAAAGTGCCAGATCGCTGAAAGTTTGTCACTCCGTTGACCCAGTTCCACCACGCCATCATCCTACACGCTTATCATATTTTTCCTCCACCATTCACATATTTCTACCCATAAATCATATTTCACCTCTTTGGTATGGAAAATTACTAGGTACGCCTCCTCCACGCTTTCCAAAAGATCTCCACACCAGACGTTTTCACTATTCCACAAGTCCACCACCATTTCCATAAATCACACACGTTTGGTCAACCCCTTGTTCAAGTAATACTGTGATTTTTGCAGTCTCAGCCAATGTAAGAACAATATTACAAAGGCCACCAATACAGAGCCAGAGGTCATCCACACGATTTTTCAGCAAATTTAAGGAGAAAGATCTCAAATACGTCACGACACAAATAACTATTCAGCTTGGTTGAAATCTACCAAACCCTCCGTAGCCTTTTAAAATAAATACTGTAGATCTAATATTAATGGGGCAGCATACAAATATCAGTGAAAGATCGAGAAGGCCAGTGTCCGGCTTCATGATTTTGAATCCCAATTCAAAGCTGGAGGGCCGAGAGTACCACACACAAACACCAACATCCTCCAGGTCTTATTGCAGTAGGTTTCTCTTTCAGCAAAGGACAAAATGTTTGAATATTTTATTCTCTATTTCTTATTTCTGAGGAGATGTTCATCCCCAGCATTTATTTCATAGAGCAGCAGCAGAATACTTACAGTAGTTTAGCACCGTCAAACAGTGTGGGCGGGCACTCTCTCACCATTCAGGTTTTAATGAGTCAATTAAATGTGTCACCGACTTCTTCTATTAGGTTTTTCTCCTTCTTCTTCTATAAAAACCCAGGAGAAATACATTGTAAGGGTTCCATATTTTTATCAGAGAATTGTGTAGTGAAAGGCATTTTTGTACACATTTTGTATAAGCTCTTGTATGAAGGCTCAGAGCCCATAGGGTCTCAGTGAGGAGGATTTCTATCTGTAATGAGGATTTTGGTCTTTGGTATTTCACAGTATGTAACTTCCTTTTATGTGCTCAATACAACATTTCATTTTATCCATCTTCTTGTATCATGTACTGGAATGCGAGTGGCTCACTGATTTTAGGTAAGGATTTATCCTAGTTGATACCCATACTTGTATCAGTCAAGCGCTTTAAATATGGCTCAGGCATGATATACTATTTCATGTTCATTTCATCCATCTTTCTGCTATATTAGTTGCTTTGGGAGGGTGCTTTTAAAACGCCATTGTCATGTATGGATTCTTAGAATGATAAGCCCATATATGGTTCTGTTGTGTATCTGGGTATCAGACCAAGGTTAACTAATATCTTCTCATATTTCTTTCATTACATACACCTTCCGATATTTGATTTCTGTGGCATATTATTTGAATTGGCCCTCTTTACAGTAAATTGTCTCTTAACTGTCTGATGATTTTATACTGGGGTTTTGCATCTTGTTTCTGCAACATTACTTTCCTTGTGGCAGTTTCTATAAGTTTTGGTCCCATTTAAATTCATTTCCTTGTTTTACAAGAGATAGCGGGAGAGATTTTGGATTGACAATCGTTTCATATACACTCATGGCATAAGCATTTACCCCAGGCACTATTCATGGAATGTGTAGTCGTCTCTAAGAGTGACAACATTCACACAGCCCAAGGAAACAACATGTAGAAGAAGACAATAGGTGTGCCTCTAGCAAAACCCAAGATGATAAATCCATGGAGCACTTTCCAGCTCATATAAAATTGCAAAAAACAGAGCTTTTCAAAAGAATCTCTAGAGATTTAGTTAGGTATACAAAGGATCTCAAATCTCTATATTACTGAAGATTGTTCCAAAGACAAAATTCCTCTTAAGGAAAATCAAAAACCTTTCAAAAAAAAACTAAGAAGGATAAACCTTGTTTTATTACCTTTAGTCAAGAAAGAAATTGAAAAGATGTATGATGTTGGGATTATAGTATCCCTTAGATATTCAGAATGGGTGTCAAACCTAGTTTATGTTAGGAAGAAGACAGGGAAAATTAGGCTCTGCATTGACTTTAGAAATCTAAATAGAGCCTCCCTGAAAGACAACTACCCCTTGCCCAAGATGGACCATATAATTCAAGGTTAGTTGGGTCGAAAAGAATATCACTTTTGGATGGGTTCTCAGGGTACAATCAGGTGTTAGTGCTCCCAAGTGATCAACACAAAACTACTTTTACTACACCTTGGGGCACCTTTATGTATAAAAATTCACTATTTAGATGAATGCAGTGGGCCACCTTCCAAACAAGGATATAGCCTTCTCAAAAGACATTGGTTATTTTATAATCATTTACCTTGATGACATAATTTTTTTCTCTAAAACTGATGAAGAACAC
>JAXQQM020082534.1:0-19142 GCA_034641835.2 Pinus albicaulis
TTTAAGGATTGTTCTCTGTCTAGCTATCTTGCCCTGTAATACCATCTTGTGTTTAGAAAAGAAATCCAGTAAAGCCATCCTTAGACTCCATAGCCCAATGGACTGAAAGCCCTCAACCTTGCCCTTAGTTTGTGGATTCCACCATTTCCCAAAACAAACTTTGCATCTATAACTAGCCTAAAATCATTCAAAAACAAAGATAAATCATAAAGAGAGAGCCCTCTCTGGATGCAGATTGGCTAGATTCTGCATCTAAAAGATTGGTTTGTGGTTACCTCGGGTATACTTTCCTCCTACACAACTTCTAGGAAAACCTGAGTGATAACACAACCCAAAGGGTATGGTTCATGACGTGGTACGATTTCAAGGTGAAGATTTTTGACCAAGTCTTCTAAAATCATGTTTTCTTGTGACCCATTATCAAACAATGCATCAATATTTGTATGATTTGAAATCACTCTAACATGGAACAATTATATCTGTGTATTCATTTGGAGTGTTGTTGTGAATATTTGAGGAACTAGTACTTGCTATGTCTTCCTTTCCTTTTCTAACCATGGCTACGATCTTGGTCACATCTCTAGAATCAGATCCAAGATCTTGTTGTGTGGTGCAAGTAATCTTCTTTTCCCCTTGTTATTTGGTTTCTTTTGCCTTAGTTCAGATGTAGTTTTCAATAGTGGGCTTCATCATGCCCCTCTTTGGAACAATGTTTGCATGTAGTTTTCTCCCCTTATTTCTTAATGCTTGCATTCTTCTTTCCCTTCTATTTTACTCCCTTCTCTTTTCCCTTACCCTTGAATTTCTTCTTCTTACTACCCTCTTCCTGAATGTTCTTTCCCCTTTCTTCAATATGAGTGGCTTGACACATATTTCATTTTTTTTTTTTGGTTTAAACATAGGATAGTATGTTTCAAGTAGGAATGTAAACCCCCAATATATTTCAAGAGTGTGCCTTGGGAATTCAATTTTACTCATAACAACAAAGCCCTCTTTCTAAACTCCTAGGTGTACTCTTAAATTGTTTGGCCTTTGAGTTGCCTAATTTTTTTCCAACCCATAACTTCTTTTTGCATATAGGCTAATTGATAAAAATGTCTTTTAATGGAAGAAATGAACTCAACCTGAGAAATGGATATATTACCATGAATTCACATTTCCTCTTCAGTCTTTGCCTCCCACCAAACTAGTGCAGCTCCTTCTAGCCTTAATGAAGACAACTGGATATTTATGCCATCCTCTTGTAGATTCTGAATTCTGGAGTATACTTCCAATTGAAATATCCAATTGCCTAACTTCTCTGAATTTACCTCACCATTGTACATGGGAAGTTCAAACTTGATGTCCAACTTCAATAATGGAGTTTTTCCTTTTGGGATTCTTGAATGAGTGCAGGTGGTTTTTGTGGTGGAAGTAGAAGATGAAGATGTTGATGAAGATGACGAGGATGAGGACGGGGGAGATGGAGGTGGCTTTCCTCCACTGCCTTTCGAACTATTATCTTCATCGTTCTTACCATCTGAATATCCTTCTCCATGTGGATGCTTAGAAACTTCTCCTGCTCTTTCTATAGTGTATGCATAAAACATGATTTTAACCATTCTTTGAATGTCCTTGAAGTCTCTCTTGACATGCTCCTCTTCTAAAAGTCTGTGAATCTCTCCAAAAATTGACATAATGGCTAAGGATTCAAACTCAAATTCTGATGCTTGTACCTCTTCAATCACCTAAGCTTCTTGTGCATTTTGTACCTCTTAAATCTCAACTATTGGAGATAGAAATTGAGGTGCTTCAAGTGCAGCTTTGAGTGGAATTTTGGGTGAAGATGATTCTTTCTGATCTCTCTTTCTCTTGTCCTAATCTTAAGACTAATAACCTATAGCTTCCCTTCTCCTCTCTAGAAATTCAACCTTGTACTCATCACAAAATTGCAACTATTAAAACCCTTCTTGCATAATCTCAAGAAAAGCAAGCAATCACCTTTTGCAACCTTGTGCTCTAATACCAACTTGATCTGAAATTGATTGTTAGTTAGTGTTGTGCTAGTATCAGTTTCATATTTAACATGAAAATGATTTGGTTTGCTTTTTGTAGAAGGGTTTATACATGTGCTTATGATTGACAATTCAAAAACTTGATGAGATTAAGTGTATTTCATGAACATAAAAGCATGAAAACTAAATATTTAACAACAACATATAAAAAACAAAAAACACACACAACAAAGTAAAATACACATGTTTTTTATGAAGGAGTTCACCCCTCCTAGGCTACATCTCCTTGGTCCAGCTTCCATGGCATGGGCCTTCGTATTATGTTAAGTTTTGAAAAAGTGTTGTTTATAGTCTCCTGTTACCTCTGAAACTTGCTCCAATGGCTCCAAAACATCAAAATATTACAAGAATGACTCTTCCTGATCCAAAATTGGTCAAAAATTTGCTCAGTTATGGAAAAACAATTTTTTTCTACATTTTCTCCACTAAAATTGGAAGTCCGCAAGTTAATTCCACTAAAAATGGAGCTTCCTCCACATTTTGTGGTTCCGCCAAGTTCTCCGCTAAGATAAACCCCCACTTAATGTTAAGAAAAGCGAGGATTAAAGTGTAGTTAATAATTTGATTAGTGCTATTGGCCGGCTAAATTGATCTTGTGGACAAGATCGATCTCCCTAGTGTCAGAAGACAATCTAGCAACAAACGAACAACTAATTTTT
This sequence comes from Pinus albicaulis, assembly GCA_034641835.2. NCBI lineage: Eukaryota > Viridiplantae > Streptophyta > Pinopsida > Pinales > Pinaceae > Pinus > Pinus albicaulis. The sequence continues at coordinate 2,714 of JAXQQM020082534.1, forward strand.
CCTTTCTATAAATATATTCCTTTTAAAAATAAATGCTATGAAGGTGTCGATCCTACCTTAGATCAAAGTGCTTATTTTTGGTCGTAGTGCTTCCGTCACATCAATAATCCTTCCATTGCAACAAGAGTTCTTTTGTCGCATCAATAATTCTTCCCATCGCAACAATAGTTCTTTCGTCGCAACAAGATTTCTTTCGTCACAAGAAAGTGTCATCTTTTGTCGACCTACAATCACAAACAAGAAATATTAAATAGCACCTGTATAAAAAATAATTATAAAACATACCTGTCATAGTGATCAAGGAATCTATGAAATAAATTACCAAACGATAGCCTATTGAAATAAACAATCGAATGACAATTTATTGAGAAAAACAAAACTTGAATGTATTAATATTAAAATAATAGAAGAACCTTACAACCTTAGCCTTGATGTTTGAAAAGGCCTTCCCGGGGTCCGAAGCAGGAGTCTCCTCTACTTTGATAAGTCTTGCACTCTTCCTCCAGGAGCACATAGAGGTATGTGATATTTCCTCTCAAAAGCTCAGCAGAAAGAAGTCTAAATCTCAACAACACTTCAACTCAATCACACATAAAGCTTGAACTCCCCTTGAGGCTACCCAATGCCTCTTTTTATAGAGCAGATGAGGAGGTTAGGGTTCCACCTTTGAAGGGATAGAATCCTCCTTCAAAGGGATAGGCTCCTCACATCAAGGGATTAGTTCCTTAAGGTGAGGGATACATGCACCTTATCAAAGCGTACTCATCCCCAAAAATTCTCATCTAGAACCTTCTAGAATTGACCTCAAACCACTTTTTTGACTTTACTTTCTCGCCTTTTTGACTTTGAGGAGGGTACGCAGGAATTTCAAAGGAAAAATGTGTTCTAAAACGTAGGTAAGCCATGCATTACCTACGTACCCAAGCTAGGAACGCAGGTAGGCCTCATGTTACAAGCGTACCCATTCTTTCAGAGGTTTTTAGGGTTTTTGTTCTTGTTTCAGGGCTTGACATGAGGAGTAAAGGTTGTAAGACTTGCAGAGGAGGTATGTATGAGTGTTAATGAGCTCATACAGTTAGCAAAATATCAAGGTGACAATTTTTAGTGTAACAGATTGCCCCCTAATGTGCGAAGTCTGGAATAGATGAAGATGAAGTCTATCATATATGAAGAGTGAAGTACTTTATCATTTCAAGGATCATCCTGTGGACACCCCAGTTGGAACCTGTAAAAACATTCAATGCAAAATATATATATGTAAACATATCATCGCTGAGGTAGGCATTCCCATACTCAGATCAAAACTAACTAGAAAACTGATTTAAATTGTTCTGATACAGGAATGATTTTCAATACATCAATAGTATAGACATGTGTAGACACAGTATGGACGTAGCCATATGTTTATGAATAGTCCATTGTATAAATGATAGTAAAATTCCTCGCAGCTTGGATGGTAGAAACTAGATCCAGGGTCTTGATTTCCGCATCTTGAACCAATATGATTCTATCCATGTGAATGAATGTTTCGAAGTCGAACATGGTAGAAACCACTTGATTACCAGTCAATAATGTAAACTGTTAACAAGTGTGAGAGTAACCACCAGTAATGTCAATGGCTCTCAAAGTACTCAGTACAATCCATGAAATGTGAATGAATGAGCTGAAGTCAAACATGTCATGGAATCATTCGATCGAAGGTCAATGATGCAACCTGTCGTCGAAGGCGAGAAACCTGCCATTGAGGCATGCAGATTTCAAGGTACTGACAATTTCTGGATCAACTTCCTAGATAATGTGCTGATGTCGATAGAAAGTGATCTGTCGTAGGCAAGCCCACAACATGAAATCATAGATCAAGTTTTGAAAATATATTGGCAAGGACTGACTCAGGGATGGTCAAAGATGGATGACAGATATTTTGCAGATGAATGGTTTATTTGAACTGTCCTCTTGAACACATAACGACACTGCAGATGGTTTGGTGACAATTGACCCAAAGCTAATACCCAGAAACTGGCTGAAGACTTTCAATATGGTTTGATTAACTGTTACGCAAAGGATTTCCCAACCCAGGTGGACAAAAAATCTCGTGTTCAAGAGTGGTTAACGGTTTTCCGAATAATCAAAATGTAACAAACAGGTTCGTTTTTCTCTCTTTTCCCCCACCATTTCTGGCAAGTACCTCTTTATTTTTGACAAGCTTGAGGAGGATAACATTTTCTTGTTTATAAGCTCATCCTTCGAATGAGTCCAACTTAGTTTAAGTTTCGAACCCTAAGAAGGAGTGGTTCATTCCTATTTTTAATTTGAACAGGTCCTTTACCGTTAAATTTTAACGAGTCCAGTGTAGGAGAAACTCGACGTTTTTTCAATTTTAGGGAGTCAGAAGAAAAAACTTAAGACTCCATGGGGGTACTTTTTTGTAAATTTAGTCTCTCGAGCCCGAAAAAGGATAAAATAATGTGGGAGAGAACTCTATTGACCGTGATTAGTCAACGTATACCTTCTTCGTAAATAGTCCATTTCAGTCCGTAAAAGGGATAAACTTATATTGAAGGGACGATCATTCATTTATTTTAACGAGTTCGAATAATCAAGTGCTCAGCAATCTTTTCAATTTTCGAGAGTCTGAAAAGAGCTTAAAAGAGGACTCCAAGTTTTCGCTTTTTCGTAAATTTTTAAAAGAGTCTGAAAAAGTGATAAAAGTATGCTCTTTGTTGAAAAAGATCAATTTTCCTAAAAAATCAAATTTCTGCACAAAAATTCGAAACATTACACATACATGTTTAAGATAAATAAAAATGCTTTCAAAAATAACCTTTTTAAAGTGAAAAATAAACAAATTAAAAATTCATTTATTCGAAAAAACTTATAAAAAGGACTTTTCTAACTTCATTTTTACTATTTGAATTCAGAGTGAAAAAGTAAGGGTTTTTGGATAAGAAAAACTTCCTGTGAAGATTTTGGAAAATATGTTTGTCAGAATGGGAAACTGTCAGCTCCAAGTAACCTGTATAAATTCTGGACCATATGAGGGCCCAAGTCAATCTCCTGATATAGCTAGTGAACAGGTGGGACACACAGGACCAGTTTTTCTTGATTGTCGACCACCGGCTTGAAGTTGAACTGGAGGACATATATTTTTTGACTGGTTTGTCCAAGAGGGGTAGACACTTATCTCTATTCGGGACTAGACCAGGTGGCCAGTTTGTTGCTAGTCTCAAAGCAGAGTTTTGCGATGGTTGAGTAGACCCCAAGGATAAACGGATAGATATCATCCATCCCGAGTTCAAATTTATTGTCTTTACTGTTACTAGACTGTATAGGAGTGCAACATTACGTGTTGCCAATCTCATGCTGAGGGCATTGAGATTGTTAGATTTCTGTCGACATATTTTTGTTGTTGAAAAACCAACTCTTTATTATTAAGGATTTTACATACACCGGGATGAACTATCGCGGCGACAAAGACATGGCTTTTCCTCCAAGAGAGTAATGGGATGATTCAAGTAAAAATCATTTTCAACACTTTCTAAGTCCTAATTTTTTTTGTATTTTAAACCGTCTAACACAAGACGATATATAGTTCGAAACACACTTCTATGCTATGATATATCACTATTACCGGCTATTTGTGTACATGTTATCAGATGTTGTTTAATTTACTGCTTTGTTTATTGCAAATTTCTATTTATCATACTATAAGCAATTGCATCTGCTAAAGTATTTAAATGTCTTGGAATATGCTGATATTAAATGTAATCAAATTCACGTTCCAAGAGATGAACTCTTAAGAATAACCGTAACAAAACTGGATTTCTAATGGCATAAACCCTGTTAAGCTGTAATACAACAAGTTTAGAATCCAACCTAACAATCAAACTCCAAATTCCAAATGATATGGATTCAGATAATAACTCAATCACTGCACTATACTCTGCAATGTTATTCGTTGTTTGACCGAGGCTTACCCCATGCATAGACACTAACTCGTCAGAGGGTGAATAGATAACCCAAGCTGCGGAAGAAATGTTCTGTGTACTACGGCAAGCACCATCAGCAAAACCAACATAGGTTTGAAGAGATGTCGGCATCTGCAATATCAAGAGTAAAACTCAGATAAGCAGGAATAGTGATAAGAACACACTCTAAACTAGGCACGCTTTTCTAATCTAAGACACACCAGCAGTAAAGAATCTAATCTAACTAAAAATCTCCACACCAAGTTTAAGCATAATATTTCTTCAAATAAAGCCCATTTCTGGGTTTATCTAAAGAGACACCATCAAAATCTATCAGCTCATAGGCCCCTTTTGCCAGCTTTCACTTAAAAATGAAAGTACCATGCCACATAGGCACAAATTTCCTAGTCCCTAGCTTATCGTTGGCTTGATCGTACACTAAAACTAGGTCTTCTTCTGAAAAACTACGAGGGGTAACATTTCTATCGTACTAAGCTTTTATTCGTTTGATATGAGCTTCGTTTGCTAATGCAACATTTCGTCGATTATCATCTAGCTGAGCCAAGTACAAAAATCGCTTCTCCTCTTCAGACGTAGCTGGGAGTAATTATATGGCTAATTTCAATAACGGAATTTCGCATTCAATAGGCAATACAACTTCAAACCCGTAAACCAGTTGAAAGGGAGTGAAACCAGTTGATGTTTTTACTGAGGTCCGATATGCCCAAAGTGCTGAAAATAACATGTAATTCCAATTCAACTTATGAATACCAATAATTCGTCTGATCATAGTGACTAAACTTTATTGATCGCTTCAAACAGACCATTAGCCTGCGGGTAATATGGAGTAGAACTATCATGGTGCAGGCCAAGTTGATCTGTCAGTTCAGTCATCATGATATTCCGAAAATGACTTCCATGATCTGTAATAATGGCTTGAGGAACAACGAATCTAGCAATTATATGATTGAACACAAAAGTTGCAGCAGTCTTGCCGTCTGCTGAAAATGTAGGCATCGCCTCGGCCCACTTAGTAAAATAATCTACTACTAAGATAATATACGCATGCCCCCCGACCAAGTGAGGGTTACATGTAATAAAGTTGATACCCCACTTTGTGAAAGGACCGACAACAATTATAGGGTGAGGAGGAGCGGGTGGTGCACACATTTTACGATCAAAGACCTGAAAATTTTGGCATTTCCGGACTGCATAGATGCAATATTTGAATAACGACGGCCAGAAATAACCAGCGCACAATATATTTTGGGCTGTGGTATACCCAGCCATATGACTGCCACATGCTCCAGAATAGCAATCATTTAGAACCTTTTCAGCTTCTTCATGAGTAAGACAGTGTCGGAAAATAGAATCTACTCCACGACGATACAGTGTATCACCAATAATATTGTATTGTTGGGATTGGAAACGTATTTTACATCGTTGAGACCGTGAGATTTCAGGTCAAAAATATTGGGTTTGGAGATAAACAATAATATCCCCATACCATGGATCAAGAGTACTGATAAGAAACAAGGATTCGTCCGCAATGGGCTCCTCCGCCACAGTTTCAATATTAGTAGAGGGGAAATCACACATCAGTTCTGCAAAAACCAAAGATTTTTTTACCTTGGATTTTTCAAATTCCAAGTCAAATTCCTGTAGGATAACTATCCATTTGGAATACTTGCCCCCTAGCAATTGTTTGGTCAAGATATACATCATAGGGTTACAGTCAGAAATTACTATGGTTTTGCGTAATAAGATGTAGTGTCGAAATATTTGGACAACTTGAACAGCTGGCAAGGCCAATTTATCCACATGTGTGTATTTGATCTCAATCAGATGAAGATTTTGACTAAGATAGTAAATTACATGTTCATTGCCGAATTCATCTTCCTGAACTAAAACCATTCCAATGGTGGAATGAGAGGCGGCGAGATACAAAAAATAGTTCTGGTTGTAGTTGGGAGGATGCAATAATGGTGCATGGGTCAACGCGTGTTTAAGTGCATCAAAATATCGGTTAGTGATCGCATCCCAAAAGAATGGAACGTTCTGTTTCAACAACCTAGTAAAACCCTTTGTTAGCTCAGCATAGTTAGGAATGAACCGACGTGAAAAGTTTGCTTTTCCTTGCAAAATTTGGAGTTGGCACAGAGTTGAAGGAGGAGGTAGATTGACAATAGCTTCGACCTTCGACGGATCAACGCGAATGCTTGATTTTGAAACAACAAATCCTAGTAAGCAACCCGATTCTACACATAAAACACATTTGTGTGGATTCAGCCGAATTCGATAATGCCTACATCTCATAAAGATAGCTCGTAAATGAGTGAGATGGTCAGCCCTATGCGATGAATGAGTAGGGAAATCATCGAGATAAGGCTGCAAAATGTGCTTAATGTCATGAAATGTGTAAGACATGGCCCTTTGAAAATTTGCCCCAGCGTTCTTCAAACCAAAGGGTAGTTTGCAATAAGCAAATGTCCCCCATGGGCAAATGAAAGTTGTTTTTGGCTAATCGGCAGGGAGTATGTTTATTTGATTGTAACCAGAAAAACCATCCATAAAGGAAAGCATTTCACTTTCGGCACAATCATCGATAATTTGATCGATATAGGGTGTTGGATAATTGTCTTTAGGATAAGCTCGAGTAATATCCCTATAGTCGATACATACTCGTATTGTTCCTTGTTTTTGTTAACAGGAACAATATTTGATACCCAATCCGTTAAAGGAATTGGATAAATGAAACCTGCACGAAGTAATTTCTCAACTTCGACTTTGATATTTGCAGCTTTTCGCGGATGTATCTGACGTAAGCGTTGTCGGACAGGTTTGGCATCCGGGTAAGTATTGATTTCATGTACAACAATCGACGGATCGATTCTTGGCATTTCCTCATATGACCAGGAAAACACGTCACAAAATTCTTGAAATAGGGCTTTATAAGTTTGGATTTCATCGTCCGTACATCAAGCACCTATATGAATGTTTTCAGTTATTCCTGGCTTAACTGAAATGTCAAATTTAGGAATCGTTCGAGAGATATTTTCCAAATTTAACTCAGAATCAGAATTTTGCAACAGATTCTGCGGCTCTTTGACATGTTCAGCAGTAAAAATAGAAGCGAAATCATTTTCAAAATGATCCAGCTCAAGTAAAAACGAAGATTTATGATATAGATCTTCCCATGGTAAATTGTCAACAAACAAAAGTTCACGAATCTGCTCATTCGTATGAACAAGATCGGGAAATGTCGTTGTGGCTGAGCTAGATATAGAAAGTGATTCCTCATGGATCCCATTCATTGGATCAGTTTCGGTTGAAGAAGGATCGAAAAGCGACTGTACAACCTGATATGCAATTTCAAAGGGACTCAAAGGCATCCCGCCATCAAATGAATCCAACTCAGAATCGAAAGGTACGATCCAAGGATCATCAAACGTAATGGTATTTGATGAAATCATATGAATATTTGCAATAGGAGGTGATACGTTAGGAGGAGGAAAGGAAAAAGTTCCTAGTAAACCAGAATCTTTAATCAAACCTACCCCAACATCCTTGTAAGGGATAGTCGTTTTACCGATGTGCTGGATAGTTTCTGTAGAGGCTGGATCAGATGAAAAATAAGTGAGCTGATCTATGGTAACGATATTTCCTTGATGTGGAAACTTGATAAGCCGAAAGACCAATGAAACAAAAATAGTCATAGCATAAGACCAACTACGACCTAGGATAAGGTTGTAATCTAGAGGGGCATCAACCACCTCCACATCTAGATTTACAATTTTGCCTTTGACCCCTATAGGTAAATCCTGCAAAATACCGAAAGGATGAAACCCTCGGCCATCAAAAGCCTTCAGAATTGTCGGAGACTGATTGAGTGTAGGAGAACCAAGAGATTTACAACATTGGATCGACATAATACACGTAGAAGCCCCTTCATCAATCATAGTTCGAAAGATCGGTCTTTTTTTTACTAAAACTGGAATCTGGAAAGCCATTTGATTAGGTAGGCGGGGTGTACTATTCTCTAAATCGAAGATTATTAGGTTCGAATCCTAAATATCGACAGCTCCTATGGAAGACAAAAGTAATTTATGTTGTACTAGGCACGATTGCAGCACTTCCAAAGCCAACATTGCTGAAGGGGAAATAGCTATGTCCTCAACAATGTTGTACTTTTGAGTAGCTCTCGCATGTAGATTGAAAGCTGATTTAAGAAGTACACCTTTAGCAGTCGGTTTGATTACTAATTCTGGATTAGGTTTCTCGATCTGTAGCGGATTAGAAATGGGAGGAGGTGTAGTTGATGTGTTTGAATTAGAAGATTCTGCTTCTTTACCACCAACAGGATTTTTACTACTATAATCTTGCGATCGTGTCGCAATCCTGACATGAGACATCATCATAATAGGTTTTTCTGAGGCATTTGAGGTGGAACCAATCATCTTACTGTCTTGAGTTGGAAAAGGATCCTTCAAGACAGCAGGATGTTGAGAACCTTTAACGAATTTCGCAACCTCCACTCGATGTGGGCATTCCTTAGTAAAATGATCCTTGTCGCAAATGAAACAAGGATAGTGAGGCTTGCGTTTTTCATCATTAGATTCAGTTTTATCTGTTTTCTCTTTTGAATTATTTTTATTTGTACTCTTCCCGTTCTTTTTACCGTTAGATTTAGATTTGGCCGTAGATGACTCTACGACATGAATGTCGGCAGAAACTTTAGCGGAAGATTCTCCTGTCGGGGAATCAGGTAAAGTTATTATAGGAGAAGAATTCTTTGAATAATTCTTCTTGCTTTTAGTATTAACTATACCAATCATACCATCAACGGCATGAGACCCTGAAGGAGTTGTAGTTATTTGACCTTGTTTTGGGAGATCGAGGATTTTTTCATGTAAAGTACCTGACTGGGTATAGACAAGGTCAAGGTACTGAGCTTGAGCAATGACTTGCTCCTCAGTAACAACTCCTGCCTTAGCTAAATCTTCAGTGACTTTGGGTAATAATGATTTAACAAACCATTTTGCCAAAATTTGATTCAGAATGTAAACTTTCACTAAACGCCTTCTCTATCGCCATTCATGAATATCATCAGAAATATACGTGGACATGGATTGCTTTAGCGAAGTAAAAAGTTCTGTGCCATTGTTGTATCGGACAAGCCACTGAAAATGATTTAAGAAAGCAGTTGCTAACTGACTGAAATTATTAAAAGAGCCTCATGGTAACTCGATGTACCATTTGGCGGCAAGACCAATTATATTTCGTTGAATTGAATCATCAATTATCGAATTAGAAGCACACCAAAGGTGATAAGTCATAACGTGATTTGACGGATCCTCTCCTAACTTACCCTCAAATTTCGGTATATCACTGGGCAACTTATGCGGCATTGGCAGCCAATATGGATGATAGAAAATTGGATCATTCGTAAGGCGTGTCAAATCAAGTAAATCCAAAGTTGCAATAAATGGTAATTGATGGTTAGGGTCACGAAAAACTTGAGTAGCAAGTGTAGTTCTGGGAGGAGGATACCCAGGATAACTAGGAATCGGATTTGCATTAGGAATGGTATAACCCCTCGAGAAACTAGGATTAACCAGACCAAACTGGGGTTGTTGAGGCTGCTGATAAGTATAGCCAAGGTACGGTTGATACTGATAAACTTGGTTTTGTGAAACGAGACCGAATTGAAACTGTCCCTAGTACGGTTGATACATGAATTGCGGTTGACTTGTGACAATCGTACCTGTACCAGATTGTCCTGAAGGTATTTGGTCCGAATTCTGAACTGAAGGTCCTGATTGGGGTAAAGAGACTTGAGGGATTTGCACAGATGCAGGGATAGAAGAACTCAGAGCTACAGAAACTCCAGAAATAGGTGTTATAGGTTGAACAGATGTTGTATCAGTTGCAACAGTTTGATGCAGAGTCTGAGGTGTACTAGGCCCAGACTACTGAACAGAACCAGGTGCAGGGATTTGAACAGTAGGCTAGACAGGTTGCTGGGTTGGACCAGAAACCATAGGCTGTCTAGGTTGAGTAGGCAACTGCACATTAGGTTGCATAGTCTGTTGAATTTGGGATGGATCCCACACCATGTTCATTCCGGGGTATTGTCTCGCAGAAGGTTGAACGTAAGGACCATAACCTGGTTGAATGTAGGGTTGATAATTAAGAGTTAAATTTCCAACTCCTTGTACAAATGATTGACCAGAAGGCAGTTGAAAACCTTGATTTGGGTACTGACGTTGAGGTTGATAACCCTGAGGCGCATACTGAATCTGGGGTTGATAAGGACCCTGAGGAACATACTGACTTTGGGTTTGACCTTGGGGTATGTACTGTCCTGAAGGTTGATAACCCTGAGGTATGTACTATCCTTGAGGTTTTTCTCCAAAATAATATTGGGCTACAGTTTGTCCTGGGAAAAAAATAACCTGTAGTTGCCCCCCAGGCGGTAATTGACTGCCTTGAATTTGACCCGCAGGTGGTAGCTGACTGCCTTGAGGTTGCCCCCCAGGTGGTAGCTGACCACCTTGAGGTTCCCCCCAGGCAGTAACTGACCACCTTGAGGTTGAGGATTCAGAATATTACCAGACATCATAAAGATTTTCTCTACATTCGACGTTTCAGTTTTAATTCCATTAAGACCAGGTGATAATACTTGTTCAATCGGTCGAGGAGATGCTCCTGAGAAAGTACCAGAAAGAGTTTGATACCCCGAAGGAATAGAAGGACCACCATGTAAAAATGCTTCCGGTGATTGGGAAAACATAGATGACTCTCCTGCCATGATAGATGAAGGATAATAACCTCTGGGCATAGGATGAAATGGAATTCGAGGTGGAGAAAAAGAAAGACCCGGATTTTCTAAAAAGTTTGTCAAAGATAGATACCAAGCGTCAGTCCTAATAGGGCTGTAGAAAATGGATTCACGCTCCTTAAGATTAAAATACTAAGGGAATTTGGGAAGAGATATCTCTTCATATAGACTAGCAAGTTCTTCAATGGAAATGAGGCCAGATGGAATATCTGCAGTAACAATACTTCTTACCCTAGGTGAACCAGGATCACTAGAAGTTGGAGTATTAAATCCTGAGGATGTTTCCAAAACAGAATATTCGGTGTCAGGTTCAGAGATTTCAGGTTCGTCAGCTAGTTCACTGGAAGGAGAAATACTGCCAGTACCTTTGGAAACTGAAATCGGTTCAGAAATATGTTCTTTTGTGGGTATTTGATGATCAGGATGAACAAATATAGATGAAATTCCAATTTTTGTTGATTTAATTCTACTGCCACTAGATGATACTAGAGCACGCAGCCCTTCAAGTTGACTTGGTGTATACTCAGGGGGCTTCCCCTGAAGTCTCTGGGATTGTCTCGGTAATTCTGCCACGATTAAATATTAATTACTAACATGCAAACAAAGAAAATTCCAATGAAAAACACCTAAAGTTTCTAAAGAAACAAACAACTGAATCACATGCCTAAAAAATCTAAGAGTTCAAACCACACACAAACAGTAACTTCTCATACTAAAAACACTAGTTGGTGATGAAATCCAACTTAGTAGAAGTTTAATACATAAAGGGTGGTTGGAACAGTTACCCCAACAACTTGCTTAATGAAACAGACTGGCACAAGTTTCTTCACAAAACCATCTTGAGTGAAGAGAACCCCCCAAAGAGTCCAAGTGAGTCTAGTCGACATCTGCTCCAGGTATAGTGAGATATTTCCTTCACCGTCACCTTAGGAAATAATCTTAAGCTTATGGACACTAAGGTTACCAACAATAACAAATATAACTGGGGGAACATTCTACGATCCGATCCCGCGTGCAAGGGAAGAGTAACAAAGCTCAATCCCTTTGAAGGCTCCTCGACATGGTCAATCCGAGGTTTACCAACAAGTGACCCCAGGCTCCTCGACAATGGTTAATCTGAGGTTTACCATTTGTAATGCGCGCAGAATCTTCTATCTTTCCCAATGAAACATAATTGATTGTCTCAAAGGTTCTGACATGATCTCGTGATTAACTCCTTTAAGAAAAGCTTCCCAGATTGTACCAATTACAATTGGATTTATTTCCTACCACAATATTTATCTACTTGTTTTTTTTTACTATCTTGGAGAGTTAATTACTCCCTACTCCAAGATACTAGCCTAAGTTATATTGGTGATAAGAGCCCTAGAAATAAAAATATTAGTATATCAATTTTAATTAAGCGTTGTTTTTATGGGCTGTTATTTAAGTCAATAGGTATGGAAATGAAACTTTGATGGTGTGAAGACTCGACTTCCAAAAACACTAAAAAATGCACCTAAAAATGATAATCAATTCATTTTTCTTTCAATGAAATTCTAGCTAAAGAAAGAGTTCGAGAATGCAATTATTTTAAGAGAAAATTCTTTCTTTAAACATGAAGAACAAATGGAAGAAAATCTTTTTGTTTTTTCAATAAGAACTCAAAACGAGACAAATAATGAATTCTCACAATAAATCCATTTTTCTTTCAAGACTCGAAACTACAAAAAGCAACTTTCCTGCAAAAGAGATCTACAAATTCTAAAAAGCACTCAAAACTACAAAAACCAATTTTGAGATCTACAAACTTAAAAAATCTAATTGAATAAAAGCTTTAATTTTTTTTTTGAGAATGTTTTTCTTATTTGTTTAGTAAACTAAGGATTCATTTTCTCAGAATAACAAATAAATAAAAAAACATCCAGATGTGTTTTCTAAAAATGAAATTCAGAACTTATAACGAAGTTGGTTCGAAGATTTGCAAAAGAGAAAACTAGATCTATTTCTCAAAAAGAATGAATTTCACAACCAAGTCAGACTCATCAAAAAGATAAAAGATACCAAAGTGATCTAAGGCACTTTTAAGCTTCTAATCTTTGGGTCACTACAGAGACAAAGCGAAAACCACTCTAAAAATGCAAAACTTCTAGAAAATCATCCAAAACAAAAGTTCTATGAGACTCATTCACAAGAGATTTTCGACAGAAAACATAGAGATTTGGGAAAATACTAGGAATTCTAAATCAAATCGAAACTTAAACCGAAAGAAGAAATCTAAGTTTTTCAAGACTTTTAACAAGGTTTGCAGAAATGTGCGGTCCTCAAAAAAGTTCAAGAGAAACAAAAACAAACTTTAAACTTTCAAATCAAAGTAAATCTAAGTTACCCAAGCCCGTACAAATCAATCAAAAATTAGAAAAAATCATTTTCTCAAATCAAAACAAAGGAAAATCAAAACAAGTTCTTTCCCTAGTGGATTCGCCAATTTGTTGGCTGGATAAATTGATCTTGTGGACAAGATCGATCTCCCTAGTGTCAGAAGACAATCTAGCAACAAATGAACAACTAAGTTTGTCTTTCTCTAAATATATTTGTTTTACAAATAAATTCTATGAAGGTGTCGATCCTACCTTAGATCCAAATGCTTATTTGTGGTCGTAGTGCTTCCGTCACATCAATAATCCTTCTGTCGCAACAAGATTTCTTTCGTCGCATCAATAATTCTTCCCATCGCAACAATAGTTCTTCTGTCATAACAAGAGTTCTTTCGTCGCAAGAAAGTGTCGTCTTTTGTCGACCTGCAATCACAAACAAACAAATATTATATAGCACCTGTATAACAAATAATTATAAAACATACCTATCATAGTGATCAAGGAATCTATGAAATAAATGATCAAACGACATCTTATTGAAATAAACAATCGAAGGACAATTTATTGAGAAAAACAAAACTTGATTGTACTAATCTTAAAATAACAGAAGAACCTTACAACCTTAGCCTTGATGTTTGAAAAGGCCTTCCCAGGGTCCGAAGTAGGAGTCTCCTCTACTTTGATAATTCTTGCACTCTTCCTCCAGGAGCACATAGAGGTATGTGATTTTTCCTCTCAAAAGCTCAACAGAAAGAAGACTAAATCTCAACATCACTTCAACTCAATCACACATAAAGCTTGAAATCCCTTTGAGGCTACCCAATTCCTCTTTTTATAGAGCAAATGAGGAGGTTAGGGTTCCACCTTTGAAGGGATAGAATCCTCCTTCAAAGGGATAGGCTCCTCACATCAAGGTATTAGTTCCTTAAGGTGTGGGATACATGCACCTTACTAAAGCGTACTCATCCCCAAAAATTCTCATCTAGAACCTTCTACAATTGACCTCAAATCAGTTTTTTTACTTTACTTTCTCACTTTTTTTACTTTGAGGAGGGTACGCAGGCATTGCAAAGGAAAAATACGTTCTGGAATGCATGTAAGCAGTGTATTACCTGCGTACCCAAGCTAGGAACACAAGCAGGCTTCATGTTACCTGCGTACCCAAAGTTTCAAAGATTTTTAGGGTTTTTCTCCTGTTTTAGGGCTGTACATGAGGATTAAAGGTTGTAAGAGTTGCAGAGGAGGCATGTATGAGTGTTAATGAGCTCATATAGTCAGAAGAATGTCAAGGTGACAATTTTTAAGTGCAACAAGTGCAAAGCGCGTTTATTGTTGATTGCAGATTAACATGACTAATCTCAAATTACGGCTAATAAAACATGGTTTAATCCTTGTTTAAATCTCCACCGTGAATATTCTTTGGCCTTCGGTCGTGGTGCTTGGACATGTGGGATGGGGTTGGCCCACAGGGCTGGCCCCCTCTATACCCCCAATTCTGGAGCAGACAAATCTTATATAGATGCAGAGTCCTTATGGGGTAAGGAACTCGGTGATGGTGTAACAATAGAGCATTGGAGCTATACATGGGTGGTCATGGGTTCGACCCCGACCCCCGCATAATTTTTTTTTGCGTGATATTCACCCATAACCAAGGTTGAAAACTTTGGGTTATAAACATATGTGTCTCCCTCGGTTTAGAGTTAACTCTGCCAGTTTAGAACTATCCTCTGGTTTAGATATATCCTAGGTTAGAGTTAGGCCACTTCTAGTTTAGAGCCCTGTCTGCCATACTAATTATCCATTCCAGTAGTTTAGAGTTGCTCCAACAATATAGTTAGCCACCATATAAGCCTTAATTCTAAAATATGTGCAATATATAATATGCCATGGGGGAGGGCACGTGGCAGCCTAAGGCTGCTCCATGTGGCCCTTCTCCATTGGTTCAAATCCACCATATCATAAAAATAATAATGCACCCACTTAGAAATTCAACTTTAGGATTAGGAAGACAAACTTCAATTTCCCTAGCAACATTGGTGAATTTGACTCTAACACTTGTCACAATGTCATTGGCTGAAAATTGAAGAATATTCATTGAATATTCCTGCGGTGCTGACTAGACTTCTTAGTCATTAGTTTGTCATTGTTCTGCACATATTTTTACCTGTTTGAGAAAACCAAGAACATACCATAACCTACTCAAATGGACTCAGATTTTGATGAAACGAGTTGCATTGGAATCCTAGTCACGAGTTATATCTTGTCGTTCTAGTTTGGAGAATTTTTAAGCACTTTAATTTTTGAGCTAAATACTGAGCCTTTGATCATCAATGGCCTCTGGAATGGGGATTTTGGTATAGAGAGAAAAAATTTCAAAGCTCACTAACACATCCACAAGATCAAGCTTTATACCTTTGTATTATTTAACAAAGGAATCTATTCGATCCATAAGAGTTTTGTGTTTTTGAGATAAGAATTTGGCAAGAAGGTAAGTGGGACTACATATTGTGTAAACAATAGGACTCAAAGGGATCCCAGCCTTATGGATCTTCAGAAGGCCATAAATTTTGGGAGCTAGTGGATTTCATTCAATAAGCGTTTTACAAATTTTTTTAAGAGAATTATTCGAATTAATGGCGTTCATAACTTTTTATTAATGGTATGAAGAGGATTATTCTTAAGCCTGATGTAAGCACTGCTATTATGAATATGCTCAATCGTTTTGTTAACATAGTAATATTTATCTAAAATGACAATCACCCCACCTTTGGCAACATTAAGGATATTCATTTCATAAAAAAATAAAATAAAAAATATAAATAGAGTAAATGATAAACACTTTAAAACCAATTGATATACATTTTTAATTTTTATTTTATTTTATTTTAATAATTATTTAACATTAACAAAACTTTAAATTCATCAAAATTTAACATATTTTATGAATTTTAAAATATCGAACAACATATTTGGTTTAAATACTCATGAGGTGTAAAGTACTTGGTTTGGACGAGGTTTAATCCCATCAAGTTAGATAAAAACTCAAGAGAAAGGTTGAGAAGTGAAAGCCATAAAAAGTGTCTAGAAAACCTAGCACAACCTCCATTATTTAGTATAAACATTTTTACATCAAAAGTGTTCCTTTTTTAAAATTTTCAAGCCAAACATTATTTACCCTTTTCATCTCATTTTGACATATGTCTCTTTATTAAAAATAATTATATTTATTAATTTACAATTAAAAATGTAAATAAATAATAACTATC
>JAXQQM020059475.1:0-43633 GCA_034641835.2 Pinus albicaulis
AAAGAATGATATATCTTTAAAGCTCAGAATTGAGATGTTAGGCTAGTTATGAAGCACAAAAGGGGGGTTTTAAATAATTTGGTTGAAGGGTTGCTGGGTTGGTCACGAGATCATGGACTGAGAAAGCAGTGGGAGGAAAGGAACAAAACAGCAGGCTGTTTCAGCAGAGAGAATGGGCCAAGACCGTGCCATCCATTGGGCTATGGAGTCATGAGAGGAAAATTACGTGCATCCACTAGCCAAGGCTTTCAAAGGGCAAGTCATCTACACTAAAGGATCTTTTAGGCAGATGGTGGAATGGAACATTAAAGAGGAAAGTGAAAGAAGGAAAGCAACCAATTTTCTGTCTATAGATCAGGTCAGAGGTCATTTAACTCCAGACCTGCTTGGACATACTCAAAGGCAGCTCTCAAAGAGACAACGGGGCTGCTTATAGATCAGACCAGAGGTCATTTAACTCTAGGTCTGCTTTAGCAACTCCAAGGGGAAAACAGAGATAAGATTACAGAGAAACATCTAAGAGGCAAACCCCCAAGTTCATACATCAGCCAGCAGGCAATAACATCCGCTGCACTGGTTAAACCCATGAATTTACTCTTAGATAACACATTTAAGCAGAAAACATAAAGATAGGGAGAGCAGACAGCATAGGGCACCTAACAAGGGTGAATCCTATACCATTATTCTGATGCCTACCAGAAGAACATGAAACAATGTGAAAATGTAATAAACAGAGTAAGAAAACACATCACCAATAGTAATAGACCAGGATCCTGTGAAATGTGCTTTGATTAATTGATGCAAAGCCAGTCATGTACAATATGGCTCAATGGCTGTTACAGCCCAGAATTTCTCCTCCCAGCCTATTACATACACACTACTCCGCAACTTTCTCCCAAGACTGTTCTAACAGTCACCAATGAATCCCTCTAACAGCAGATGCCCAGCAAGGCAACAACAACCACCATTACAATTCGTTCTCAGGGATTTTATAGGAGAAGAGGAAGAGACAGAGGCAGATAGACAATTAATTGATCACATTAAGACAGAATCGGCGGAAGTGTCCATGCCCATGCTGCTTAATGGCTAAATGCAGCGCTGTATGCACTCTGTATGCCGGCTAGGGAAGCCTCTGTCAGGCCGATTGACCTCGGATATTTCTTTTAGAGTCCTTCTGGCTGTCTGGAGCTCTGAACTGCCACTTTGAAATAAATGACATGGATGGAAATCTACGATTTCTCCATACCTCCACTACTGCTGCTCAGACAGTCTTTAATGAAGCTCCTGTCTGCGCATTTAATTTCCCTGGGCTCGAGAGGCATGGAGAATGCTGTAGGAATGGTGTACGTCTGGAGAGAACGTACTCTGCTGACATTTAACACAGATAAGACTTTTACAGTGTGTTCTTGGTCTTCGAACTGTGCTTGAATCCTTTGACCTGCGGGTTCACAGTGTTAATCTTTAATTACAAGCGCAAATCCCCTTCAAATCCTGTTTTGCTGTCTCGTTTGGCCGCTGAATTGGCCTCTCTGTGTTATCTGCACAGTGAGATAAATCGTTTAAAACCACAGGTAGTGGTGATGGAGAAATGCTGCGGAGGCGGAAGAACGGTGGCGGAACAGCGGAGAAACAATGAACAAATGCAAAGTGGCGGAGAAATGGTGGCTTTTACTATAATGGTAACAGAATGCAATGAAACGGTGAGACCTGATGAGGGATAGGATTCGGTGATAGTATGCAGTGCAGACCGTGGGATCATGGTCTGGGGATGAAGATCGACGGTGGAGATTGAGCGGTGAAACAACATGTGGAACGGGCAAATATATGCAAAACACATGAAACTCGACGGAGGTGAATGCAAGAGTGGGACCCAGCGGTGGCGGAGGGCGATTAGATCAGAACCGTCGGATCTGAAGGAGGATCAACGGCCAGGATCCAATCGGCACCATCCCAATCGGAGGAGATGCAATCGGAAGGGCACAAAAATGAGACACTCACAAACTTCTGATTGCGATCGACAGGGGAGAGCGATTGAGCGCTGGTCGTCGATCTGGTGGGGAGATCAACGGTGGAGAACACAATCGGAGGGGATGCAATCGGAAGAGATGCAATCGAAAGGGCACAAAAATGAGACACTCACAAACTTCCGATTGCGATCGAAAGGGGAGAGCGATAGCCATTGGATCATCAGGGTAGATCAACGGTGCGGAATGCACCGCAGGACTTATCGAAATAAAACAATCGCATCGGGTTTTTTGAGTATTACAAAGGAAATGCACCCGCCGGTTGTTTTGATTGTGATTGGCCCCCAAGGCTTAAGCGCTTGGTCTTGGGTGATGGGTATATGTGGGGAAGTGGTTAAGGGACTGGCGAAAAGGGGCTGGGCCTATAACAAGGTCGGAATATGGGTTTTGGCCCTTTTAAATGGATTTTAAGGGGTTTAAAGGGGAACGATAGAGGAATAAAGGGGAGAAAAGGGAAAACAAAGGGCAGGGGAATAATTTAAAGGGGATCTTGGGGGGATTTGAGGGGTAAATGGGGAAATAGAAGGGGAGAAAAAGGGGAAGAAAAAGAGGTTAAATGAGGAAAAAATAAAGGGGAAAGGAGGCCTTTGGGAATTTCTTCACATGACAGAGAGGCTTTAAAAGGGGAATCGGTAGAGGGGATCTTATCAAAGGATAAAAGACACAAAGAGGCTTCAAGGAGACTATGTTTTCCGAGGAAATGCATTCCTTGAAGACTCAGGAACAGTTTAGCCCCCTATTGCTTGTCAAAAATTTCATGGGGGCCAATGTCAAGAAGGGGCATGGAGGAGGCATCTACTTCTAGTCAGGACAAAGACTCAGAAAAAATGGAAGAAATGAGAAAATTGATTAAGAAAATGGTCAAGCTTGAATTGGAAGCCAAGAATTCAGCCTTCAGAAATTTCCAGAATGCTCCAAACAGAGGTTACAATCCTCAGTATAGGAAACCACCCTTGCAAATATTGCCAAGGGAAGCGAAGGAGCAACAGGATCAAGTGCCACACCCTTTTTACCTGGAAGGTCCAGTAGATGACTCCACTGAGGGCACTGACTATAGACTGGAGGATGCAAATCTTGCCTTCTCAAATAGTGATGGAGAAGAATTCCCTTTGCAAGGGAATGATGAAGCTGGGTACTCGGTGCAAAAAGAAGAAAATATCAGAGACGCAGAAGAAGCAGAATTTGATCATTATTGTAAACAATTTGATGATTTCATGCAAGCACACTTCAATAGGAGATATGATCTCAGATCTTCTAGGAAGAGGAATCGTACCCAAGAGCGAGAAGAAGAGCTACCCCAAAAGGAAGCACCTGCTCAGGAGGAATCAACAATGCAGAAAGCTACAGACAAAGGTAAACGACCCCTCAACAAACCTTTGCAGTCTAATGATCAAATTCCTTTTTCTTCAAAATTAGTCACTTCCCCTAATTCCAAATCTGTGTCAAAAGAAGCCCAGCCCGCAGTTGAAAATAAATATTCAAAAGAGGTTGTGATAGAAAAGTCCCCTCTTGCTTTCAATCTGCAAAAAGAACTCGAAAAGGTCAAAATCCCAGTCCCCTTGACTGAACTGTTGAAACAGCCAGCATATCAATCTCAAGTCACATCTTTCATGCTCCCTCCAGAAGCACCAATCATCCTAGATAGTCTCAACCTTCAAGAAGAGAGACCCATGGTAGTTTTTGGCCCACACGTTGAGGAAATAGATCCCTCTACTCCTCCCTTCTATGTGTCTCTAGTAATCCATGACCTACTATTACATAACTGCATGTTAGATTCTGGAGCCTCCCATAATCTTATGCCTCTATCAGTCATGGAACAACTAGGTTTACAAATCACACGTCCATATAGAGACCTCTACTCATTTGATTCCAAAAGAGTTAAATGCTTGGGTATGATCAAGGATTTGGTGGTCAATTTGGCCCAAATCCAAGCAAAAAGTGTGGTAATGGATATAGTGGTGGCCGACATTCCAGCTCGCTTTGGTATGTTACTGTCAAGGTCCTGGGGAACAAAAATTGGTGGATCAATTAAGATGGATTTAACATACGCCACTATCCCATTTTTTGGTGGCCAAGAGAGGAGACTATACAGGGAGACTAGATTTGTCAAGATGGTGACTTATGTTGAGCCTCAAGATTGTGCTTTCTTTCATCTTAATTTACCTCATTTTCCTTTTTCCATTGTAATCCCAGACCCAATTGATCAATGAATTTAGTTAAAATTAATTTTAGAATGATTAACATGACTGACTTGCTAAGTTTTGTGATTTTTGTCATTGTAATGCATTTTGACCAGAACTAGCTGCAGAATGCAGACATTCCGTAGCTAACCGGCAATTCTGTAGCTGTCTTCACGTTTGGGTATGTTCCAGGTGGCCTCTCAAGAAAAACCACATATGGGTATATTCCACGTCATGTCTACATTGTTCGTTGCTCACCATGAAGGAAAAACCGAATTCTGGATATGGTTTTGGTACGTGGGAACACATTTAAGAAGGCAGACTTCTAATAGGATTGTCTTAGTCCATATGTCCTTTTCCTTTTTACGCAACCACTTCAAGAGTCCTAATGTGATTTCGATAAGGAAAGACAATGATCCTGGAATTGTTGCAAGTCTTGTTATGTAAATTTGTTATAAAAACACTTGGGAAACCGAGAGCTAGGGTAGATTTTGTTCCAGATTTTGCTTAGATTTTGTGCTACATTTCTGAAGACGCAGATTGCTCTGTTCAAGTTATTTCACCTTTAATGAAGAAGACAGTATTGTTTTGAAAGCGTTGATTTGATTTGGAGTTAGATTCCATCTGGTGGTAGAGGGCCCCTGCCTCCTGCACGGTTTTACTTGCGTAATTTAGATAAGTATCTTAGTTGCCTTTACGTTTTTGAAGTTTGAATTCGTAGTTGTTTTCATTAGCCACTATAGTTATACTCGTTCTAAAAACTCTTCCAAAAGAAGAAGCTCTTCCAAAAGATTATGATAATGAATGGGAAATGGCTATAGTGTTGTAGGATTTAATTGTAGTTTCTTTTGTTCACTATCACAGCTGCACTTGTTCTAAACACTCTTCCAAAAGAAGAAACTCTTCCAAAAAATCCTTATGATGTTTAAGGCATGATTGTGATAATGAATGTTTCAGTTGTTTTGTTTTCACTAAGTAACATGGCTGACCTTGCTCTTAAAACGCTCTTCCAAAATATCATAATGATGGGTAGGAGACAGCTGTGACATCTTAGTTTTTAAATTGCTTTCAGTCTTTATGTTTGCATTTGCACTGAATTGTACAGTCAGGATTGTTCTAAGAAACTCTTCCAAAATACCAATCATGATGGACAAACAGGCTGTATAATCCTATAGAATAATGCATGATAGCTTAGTTAGGATACTCCGGAGTCTAATTGCATTTAACTCATGCTTTGTTATTTTGTTTTGAGTTTGATAATGACTTGTTAGTTCAGCACTGTTTTAGACTAGTGACATCTTAAGTTCAGTTTTAGCTTAACTCATTGCATTTGCACTCCACATTTAGTTGTCATCCACTGCATATTAGATTACTTCAGTTGTTAAACTTAACAAAACAACCTTCATTATTTACAAACCTCTTCTTGTTCCAAATCTATAATTGATTCATAAACATAGGAACAGAAGACAGTATCATTTCAAGGCCTGAGATACTTTTGCAACTTCTTTACTACTTCATAAACAGAGCCTTTCCTCAAAAGACTACTTTAAAAAGAAATCTATAACTCTTGGGCGAGGTTTAGTGATGATTAACTAAGTTGCAGAATAGAGTTAGGAACTAGTCTTAGAGTAGAGATCTTATGATGGTATCAATGTTTTCCTCCAAATATGCTTCAACAAATCTCTAATCATGGATAAAATGTTGCATCATTATAAGCTAGTTGTTTAATTGTTTAGTTAGGAGAATTTGCATACTTAGCTGACCATTTCTCAAGCTCTCTCTCAAAATACCTTTGATGAAAGAATTGGACAAGTTGAGTTTATGTTTTGAGTCATTTGCTTAAAAGTCATTATCAAGCTTTGTTTCTGTTTAGTCATAGTTTAGTTTTGATTTTGTTTCAGTAGTTGCCTTTGCATTTGCCACTTGTCATCAACCAATTAGGCTTCACTCTGTTTTAATCATTAGCTTCTTTCCACTAGCTTTCTAGTCATTTTCCTTGTGAACATAAAACTACCAAAAGACCAAAAACATCATAAATCATCACAAAAGACCAAAAACATCATAAAACACTAAACACAACGCATTAAGAGACAAACACCTAGGCACATACAGTGCACTTCACTTCAGCAGTTTACCAACCCTGGTTGACAATTAAATGAACTCAATTTAGGAGACTAGGTTGAGACCAAACAACGAGGGCTGACACCCGTGAATTCGGCCTAAAGTAAGGAAGGAGATTTCTCATGCTCGATGCTAGAAGAAGATCAAGAAGATCAAGATTATGCTCATGAACCATCCTTTTTCCAGATTAGGACTGAGCAACCTTCAGACAGTCAAGAAACAGGAATCTGGACACTCCATTTTGATGGAGAAAATTCTAAAGAAGGTAACGGAGCTGGAGTGCTATTGATTTCTCCTTCAGGCAAATGGGTACCATTGTCTTTCAAACTAGAATATGAAGCCACAAACAATGTCGCTGAATATGAAGCACTTCTATTAGGATTGCAGACAGCCAGGAACATGAATATACAAAGTTTAAAAGTTCTGGGAGATTCAGAGCTGGTGGTTAGACAAGTCAGGAATCAGTGTCAGACCAAACATCCTAGGCTAAGGGCTTATAGAAATGAAGTTTGGGACATGGTATAAAACTTCTTCTTGACATTCAATATCCAATTCATGCCCCGAGAACAGAATAGGATGGCTGATTCCCTTGCTGTGGATGCTAGTACATTTCAACCACCTCAGAACCCTCTTTTAAGATATGAAGTTGAGGTGTGTTATCAGCCTTTGATCCCAGAAAACATCAAACATTGGCAGGTGTTTGAGGATGAAGAATAGATGAAGAGATTCTTGGAAACAGTGGGAGAATTCTCCAGTATGGAGATTGATACTGATGAATAAGAGGTTGAGTCTGAAAATAATTCAGAAAGAAATTGGGAGGAGAAAGTGGCAGGTAACAAGGTGTTGCAGTTAAAGGGAAACATAATACCTAGAGGGCTGGTGCCTCTAGAAAGATTATTTGACAAGAATGATGTCCCACTGTAGCCAAGAAAAGTGGTAGAATAAAATCAGGTAGAATACCTGAATTTGGGTACTGAGGCTGACCCCAAAATTGTAAAACTATCTAAGAAAATCCCTGGAGAATATAGAAAGCTATATCAGAAATTATTTCAGTCTTACAAAGATGTGTTTGCATGGTCCTATCAGGACTCGAAAACTTTTGATATTAATATTATGCAACACAAAATTCCACTGAAGGCAGATGCAAAGCCCCATAAGCAGAAGCTCGGACAAATCAATCCCTTGCTGCTTCCTTCTATTGAAAAAGAAATTAAGAAGCTACTGAAGGCCAAAATAATTGTACCATTGAGGTACTCTAAATGGGTGGAAAACCTTGTCCCTGTATGAAAGAAGAATGGAGAAATAAGGCTGTGTGTGGATTTTAGAAATTTAAACAGAGCTTCCTTAAAGGATAATTATCCACTACCAAAGATGGATCACATCCTGCAAAAGGTGGTTGGATCTTCCAGGATGTCAATGATGGATGGATTCTCTGGTTATAACCAGGTGGCTGTACTTCCAGAGGATCAAAAGAAGACTGCTTTCACCACACCATGGGGTACATTTATGTATGCCAGGATGCCTTTTGGATTGATTAATGCAGGGGACACTTTTCAGAGGGCGATGGATATTGCTTTTGTGGGGGAGAAAGATAAATTCTTGGTGGTCTACCTCGATGATATCACTGTATTTTATAAGAATGATGCTGAGCATATTGAACATCTGCGGAGAAATTTTGAAAAATGCAGAAGGTATGGTCTCTCTCTGAATCCTCAAAAGTATTTATTTGCATTAGAAGAGGGAAAGATTTTGGACCATATCGTGACTAAGGATGGGGTGAAAATAGACCCTAAGAGGGTAGAGGTTATAAATGGTATTGCTTTTCCCAGAAATAAGAAAGAGGTACAAGTATTCCTAGGGCACATTAATTTCTTGAGAAGGTTTATCCCTAACTATGATGAGATAGTTAGGCATATAACAGATATGCTGAAGAAGGATAACGAGGTAAAGTGGTCACAAGAATCACGGGAGGCATTTACCAGGATAAAGAATACTTTTGCAGAAGCCCCTGTGCTGGCTGGACCAGATTATGATAAACCTTTCATGATTTTTTCTTTTGCATCACCTCATACAATAGCAGGAGTTTTATTGCAGAAAAATGAGGAAGGGTATGAGCAGCCTATTGCCTTTTTCAGTCAGGTGCTCCGTGATGTAGAATTAAAGTACAACATATTGGAAAAGCAAGCATACGCCCTAGTGAAATCCCTCAAAGAATTCCGTGTATATATCTTACAGTCCCACATCACTGCAGCTGCTGTAAAATATATCCTTATTCAGGGAGATAGTGAAGGAAAAAGGGGTAAGTGGATCGCCAAAATATAGGAGTATGACTTAGACATACGCCCTACTAAGTTGATCAAAGGACAGGGGCTTGCTAAAATGTTATCTGAATCAAATTATCAGGCTTTAGGCATAAATTTATCCATTATAGCAGGTGAGGAATCTGAGGAGAAAGAAGAACGACATGGAATTGGAGTAGCTACTCCAGAAACACATCTAAAGTACCTCACCAGTCTGTGGTACAAAGAAATAGTAGAATATCTCCTTACACTCAGCTGCCCTCCAAGTTGTGATAAGAATAAATACAGAGCGCTAAGATTGAAATCACAGAAGTACATAGTCACCAATGGCCAACTATACTGGCGAGATCCCTCAGGTATCTTACTCCTGTGTCTCACAGAGAATGAAGTCGAGAGTGTTATAGCAGAATTTCATGAAGGGATCTGTGGAGGTCATTACAGCTGGAGGGCCACAGCTCATAAAATTCTGAAAGCTGGCTTTTATTGGCCAAAGCTCTTTGGGGATGTTTTTGCCAGAGTAAGAGCATGTGATAAATGTTAGAAATTTGCTGAGAGACAGAAATTAGCACCATTTCCCCTGATTCCAGTGCATGTGGATGAACCATTTCGTCAATGGGGTATTGATTTTATAGGTGAAATACATCCTCCATCGAGTGGACAACATAAATGGATATTAACAGCCACAGATTATTTCACTAAATGGGTGGAAGCCATACCTGCAAGGAATGCTACAGATACTGTGATCATAAAGTTCATGGAGGAAAACATCATATCTAGGTTTGGCCGTCCTGCTAGGATAGTGACCGATAATGCACAGGCCTTCAAGTCTGCAAAATTTATGAATTTCTGCCAGCAATACAATATCATACTGAGTCACTCTACAGCTTACTATCCACAAGGAAATGGCTTGGAAGAGTCTTCAAATAAAACTCTGGTGAGGGCCTTGAAGAAGACTATCAATGAAAATTACAAAAATTGGGATTCCCAATTTAAATTTTCTCTTTGGGCTAATAGAATCACCAGCAAGAGAGCAATTGGGAAATCTCCATATGAATTGGTATATGGACGAGCAGCAGTTTTTCCTGTACAGCTGGCTTTACCAGTGGCCCGCTTCATGCAAGAAAGCCAGGAGGAACCTGATGATATGATCAGGAGAATCAATCAATTGGTGGAATTAGAAGAAACACGAGGCCAGGTGAATCAGAGGTTAATGGAATATCAAGAGAAAATGAAACACATTTTTGATCAGCATGCAAAAGACAGGAAACTGCAGATTGGTGATTTGGTGCTCAGATGGGATATCCGGAGAGCTGAGAAGGGAAAACATGGTAAATTCGACCCCCTCTGGTTTGGTCCTTTCAAAATTGTGGAACAAGGGGGCAATAATACTTTTAGGTTGGAGAATTTATAGGGCGACTTGCTGGATGCCCCTGTAAACGGTCAATTCCTCAAGCCCTACTTTCAGTTCTGACTCAGGCCAAGGCAGCCTGGTGTATTATATTGTATGATAGTTTCCTTTTTGTTTTCGTTTGAATAATGTTGGTGTTGTGATGAATTATAAAGTGAAAAATGGAGGTGCTGGAAAACAGAGTCTGCATACATGATGATCAGAGGGTCTGCTAGTTCTCAACATGTCCAGGGATGAACATGCCATCCCCAGGTGGAGCCGATGTTGATCATAATCCTTTTCCCATAAAATTTCATGGGAAATCTGACTCAGAGCTCTCAAATTTCCCCTTGCGGCCTAGGAGATCCATTCTCAAAGCCTATCGTTACCATTTCCCGCCTCCAAAACACATTATCAAAGGCTGTAAATGCATATTTGAAAATATTTGAGGCATAGCCCATTCAGCCATAGCCCCTCTGCTCTTTTTCTCCATGTAACCTGGTTGCTAGACCAGGCGCTAGTCCGACGGACGCTTATCCGATGCATATTGGGCGCATCCTGAGCCGTTGATCTGTGCAGATCGAATGGCGTTTGCTCGCCTCTGCCGCGCCCGTAGCCTACCTATTCACCTTCCGATCAAATCATAGATCAACGGTTCGCTGCCCATCCACCTTGGTGGTCCCCACACCCGAGAACGTTGTTCCAAAACTGCCTGGTATTCATCGCACCACCTTTAGGCGGAGTGCGGTAATTCTCATTGGGCCAGCGATTCCATACATTGTCTGCCACGCGTCCCAAAGTACAGCCCCAATACTGCTCTCCATCGCGCATTATCGTTCGGACAGAGACGCGCAGCGATATTCATCACCGTCGTCAAATCTAGGAGCCTTCATCCGATGGCCACCGCGCTTCGGAGCTGCACGAGACTTAATCTGAGCCCATCGTGCCCCTGGCCCACCATCTCATTACCCTCCGATGTGTTTTTAACCGTCGATCTCACCTGGAGATCGAACGGTCCAGATCATCTACATACTCCACCATTGATTCCGTTTCTCCATGCCATCATTCCACGTGTTTTCCGTTGTACATCCGTCCACCCCTCGTAATATATGCATTCAAAGGTCATATTCAAAGGTTTTTCACGAGATTCTTTGCAGTGTAAACATTCATCAGCTCACCCATCATCGTCACGCTGCATTTTTCCACCACCCTACGTTGTTTCACCATATCACAGTTTACACCACTGTTCCCATTAACCTTGCCATCATCCCCACTATGTTCACCTTCCCGTGCATGGTTTTCTTTAATGAGTTTGCAAATTTTGTAGGTGCGCAGAAATGGAGAACTATTCTGACTCACTGTCTTAATTTCTATGATAAAACACACATCAAAGGACCAATTTTAGAGCAGAATTATGAAGAAAGTCCCCGGAAGCCAAATCGAAAAGACTCCAATTTAAGAGGCAGGGTTCAAATTTGTCAAACCCTGCAGGGACATTCAAGGCGCTGAATTCACAAATGGAGACTATCAGTGTTCAGCAAAGAATTAAAGGCAGGTAGCTGAAGATTTTGAGGGCCTTATCCTAGCCTTTTGAAGCAGAGTACCAGATTGAAGATCCTGCACATCATTCAGAAGATCTATACACAGAAAATAATGTCCTCAAGGCTTTATTTCAACAGAGTTTTCTTCCCAGGAAAGGACAGATATAAGTGTCATTTCCATCGCCTTATTTTGTCCCTCGGAGAGACTCGTACTCAAAGCAGCATTTATTTCAGTTAGCGCGCGTAGCACAAACAATTTAAGCATAGTCATTCAAAGAAGATGAAGCTGTGCACTGCTTTCACCATTTTGTTTAAATTAGACAATTAAATGTTCATCACCTACTTCATTCACTAGGTTTTGGTTTCTCCTATAAAAACCATGAAGAAACGCATTGAAATGGTTCCAGATTTTTATCAGAAAATTATGCAGTGAAAGGCTTTTTGCATACATTTTGTAAAACTCTTGTATGAAGGCTCAGAGCCCATAGTGTCTCAGTGAGGAGGAGTTATATCTGTCAAGGAGGATTCTGGTCTTTGGTATTTCACAGTCTGTAACTCTCTTTTATGTATTATTTAATATATCATTTCATCTCATCTATCTTTCTTGTATCATGTTTTGGAATGCGAGTGGCTCACTGATTTCTGGTATGGATTCATCCTAGTTGATGCCCATGCTCGGATCAGTTAAGCGCTTTAAATATGGCTCATTCATGATATTATGTTTCATTATTCATCTAAACCATACTTCTGCTATATTAGTTTCTTTGGGAGGGTGCTTTTAAAGTGCTATTATCATGTATGGATTCTTAGATTGGTAACCCCATGCATGGTGGTATTGTATATCTGGGTATCAGCTCAATGTTAACTAGTATCTTCTTAATACTTCTTTCACTACATACACCTTCTGATAATTTATGTCTGTGAAGTATTTTTGAATCGGCCCGCTTTGCAGTAAACTGTCTCTGAATTGTCTATTGCTTTTGTATTAGAGTTTGCATCTTGCCTCTCAGTATCCTCTCGTCTTAGTTTCTCAGAGTTTGGTCCCATTCTAGATTAATTTTTCTCGTTTACGGGAGATAGCATGAGAGCCGAGGATGACAACTTCACACACATTACATTATATGCTCCTTGCTACAGGAAAGTCCTAGGAACTCGGTTCATCACACCTAGGGCCGGTTCTAGGAGCTGCTAGGGACCATCATACCTATCAAAGGGCCACCTTTGCATCTATTAA
The DNA here is from genome assembly GCA_034641835.2 of Pinus albicaulis. Classification (NCBI taxonomy): domain Eukaryota; kingdom Viridiplantae; phylum Streptophyta; class Pinopsida; order Pinales; family Pinaceae; genus Pinus; species Pinus albicaulis. Next base: position 12,788 of record JAXQQM020059475.1, read on the forward strand.
CAGTTTTCATTATCGACTAGTAATCAAAGAATTTCTCACATGTTCGACGAGAGCTCCTTCATTCACATGTTGAGAAATATGCAGTTTAAGTGAAGCGGCGGTCAAGACCTTGGGGCAAAGGTTACATCATTAAAGCTATGTTCCCTTCCCCAAGTTGCAATATTGTTTATGGAGACAGCTTCTTCAGCCTGATCCTGTTATGACAGACACTTCCACATTGTGCTCATCGGTGGACAGATTCTTCATATCTTTGTTCTAGATAAATCATGTTAATTAAGCTACTGAGCATGGGAATGCCCGACTCAAGGCAGATACTATATTTTCTGACATATGTTGTTGTTTCAGGTTTTCCTCAGTCTTTCAATCTCTTTATCTCTACTACACACATTATAAAGTATTTCGGCCATCATCTTCATCTCTAACCTCACACTTTAGGGGGCATCTGTTATAGGTCAAAAAACCTCCTCATCAGCTCAGAGGAGAAGATAAATATGGAAGGAATACAAAGACCTAAACTAATCCTACTTCTGCCAAGGTAACGCACCTCTATAACAGCACAAGAGCGTTATAACGCACCTGATCAATGAATAGGCCGCGTTAGTGGCTAGGGCAACGCTCTGTTTACACTAGAGGGCAGCGTTACCCATGTTTTGAGTTTGAAACAGGAAAAACCCACGGAGAATGATTTGAATTTCCAGCTTTTTCTCATAAGAGAGTCAGTACAAAATAGAAATTGCAAAGCACTAATCTCTTATTGGGCCTTACAAAAAACAACTGAACTCTCAAGGAAGGAAAAAGCATGGGAAGTTGAGGAAACATCTTGGTTTTTTCTATTTAGAACTGGTGGAAGGAGAAGGGTAATGATTGCTCTCTCCATCTCCTATAAAATGGAGTTGAAGGCTCTTGGTTCAAGGTCGAAGGATTGTCAAAGTTTTGAATACTTGTGAAGTAGAGCATTATTGTTGTAGTGTGAAGGTCAAAAGTCAAAGAGGTTCATTAAGAACTTGTTGATCAAGACATCACCACATCGAGAGATAGAGAGATTGGAAAGCTGAGGAGGGCTTGGTGCAACCGACGGTTGTAATCCTCCCTTTTACAAATTAATAGAACTGTATCTGTTTTGTCCATTCTATGCGTTGATATTATCATTGTTATTTGATTATTTACATAGCATAAGATGAATGGCTTAGATGTGCATTGTTTAAATGTTTATCATATATTGACTTAATTGATGGGAAATGTATGTTGTGGTAGAGATTAAACGGGTGCTTTGATTGATTACAGGGTCGAGATTTGGAGCTGGTGAAGAAGGATCTCTGCTTCGCTGCTTAGCGCTCTCCAAAAGACTCCAAGATCATTAAAGAGGTAATCTTCCATCTTATTCCATCAAGTTGTTTAAGTTGATATGAACATGTATATGCCTTCTTTGTGAACTATACAGCTAATCTTACTGTCTGCCTCGGGCACCGGAAAGCCCTGAGAGGGATATTAGAAAACCAACAACCCAAGCATTTTACCCTATTGTAGATCTCTTGCCCAAAGTGACAAGATTGACATCCTCCTTGGTTTCCTTGGGAGATGTCTCTTTGTGGCTCATCTTTTTCCCCTTCTCCTCAAACTCTTTGAGATCTTCTTCAATACCCTTCAATGTCTGGAAAAGAAGAAATGAGATCTCTTCTTAAGTCATGCTCCTTGCTTTGGGATGATAGGAAGTTTATAGTTCCTCCTCTTCATCTTGAAACCCTGTAGGAGTTTCTTTGCGTCTCTCTTCTTCATTGCTATACCTCTCACCTTCTTCAAATAAAGTAGGCATAGTGGATCTATGAAGAGATCTAGGATTCTCTGGTATTCTGCTTTGTTGATAGGAAGTTCTGGGGCTTCCTTCTTATTCTTGAATCCTCATGCAGATCTCACTGTCGCTTTCTTCTTCTTGAAACCCTCTAGGAGTCTTGGTGCACCCTCTTTCTCTCTTTTGATTTACCTCTTGGGAGAGGCCTTCCTTAGATATGAACACTACTGAGAGTAATATCATCCTCTCCATAATTCTGATCTATGCTTCTCCTCTTCGCTCCTCTGATAGCTTGATCTCACAGGCTGTTCCAGAGATCATGCTCTGATACCACTGTAATGTTCCAAAGAGGGAATTTCTACAACAATGAGAATACCCTAAGGTATTACAGAGTTGGAAAAGCAGCCATATGACTGATAAAAGATTTCAAATCACTTATCATTTAATAAAATATGCAGCAACAACTTTATACAACGTTTTATAAGGCAAAAGGTGGGGAAAAGTGATGATTTAGGCCCTAAAACGAATGTATTTAGATATATGCGTAAAAATAAGATGGGAAAGTGGTTGGATCTTATATCTAGGGTTATGAGGGACTTCCATGTCAAATTTCAGCAAAAAAAAATGCGTTTTTCTATGTTAAATAGTTCCTCCCTTCCTAACTAGGCTAGAAAACCCTGATTTCCCATGACCTGGAGTATGCAGAAATTTACTTAAGCACAAGAGCGTAATTTTCTGAAGGTTTTAGTGAATATGGAGTATGAAAATTAGTTAAACACATCTAATACATGGCCATAGCACTTTACATGAGAAATACAGTGAATTACATGAAGAATCCTTCAATATTGAGGGGCTGCAACACTATAATGGAACATAAAAGTCTTCAGCGTAAATTTCTGAACACTGAAGCTTATTTTATTTAGAAATCAGATCTATGACAGATATCTGCATAAAAACACATATCTCTTACATATTTGGATACAAAAATTCCCCTCTTTACATTCCCCTTAGGGATCTTAGCAAAAGATGAAAAACAAGGAGTAGATATGAGATCTACTTTATAGATCTGAAAAATATATTCATAAAATTACTGAATCATGTACATGTATAATACCATATCTGAATGGAACATATATTGGTTGGAAAATCTATGGATCACCACAGTGAAGGATGGGTCCAATCACCGAAGATCTCTCCTCAAATGATAGTGCTAAGATGCTCTGCAATTTTGCACACCAAAATAACGTAGTCATGGAGGTAATACTGCGCTGTAGCTCTGAGTAGACTATGGCCTGATGCCAATGTGTGGATCTGTAGCTCAAATCAAAGAGGCACTCTTCCAGAAGGTTAAAAGACACACTCCATGAGAAGAGACACCCAAAACAAACTAGATCTCTACAGATCTAGAACTCCACTTGCAGCAACCTACATAGACAAATAACCCCAAACAGGACTGCGCTATAGATGTAAGATGAGGCTTGGCCAAAATACCAGATAGTGGACCAATGCAGCACAATCTCCTCGAAGAAACCCTCTAGGAGGGAGGGAGGGTTCCTAAATAGGAAACCCTCTCTATCCTCTTGCTAAACAACCTAGAGAATAATTCTCAAGAATAATAATCTCTTCAACAACCCTTTTCCTTGAGTCTTTCCCTTCCTTATATAAGATTAGGGTTTGAAAAACCCTAAACCATCTTCATTCATTTGTCCCCTTTCACATGGAGGACCTCCTCATAGGACTGTGCTGATCATCTAGTAGGTTCATTGTATCTGGATTACATTATGATTTGGTCCTGTTGACCCATTCAAACAGCTTGAACTTATTTCACATACAAGTGGATTTTATTAAGAAAGCCCTGATTTGACTCTGTTCACATTGGGCATTGATTTTTTTTGGTGTTTTGGAGTTTTAGAGTTCCTCCTTTGCACTTTTCTTCATGAGTTAGGCAAACTAAAAATAAAATGTTATATTCCCGTTAGCTGCAAAATTTGGGAATATTACAATCTAGGAGTAGCAACACTTCCTCTTTGTAGAAGTGAGTGGTAGGCTTCCTTGTCGCCATAAATTTACATTCAATTTTTCTTGCCAACCTGAATGCCTTCTCCAATGAATCAAGTTCCAAAATGCGAACTTCATGTTGGATGTTATCCTTTAAAGTGCCTATGAAGAGATCAATCCTGTGTTCCTCTGGAATATCAGTTACCCTTGTATTCAATTTTGGAAGTCCTCAATGTGCTGCCCCACTAAACCCTTTTGTTTGAGATTTATCAATTGGCTAAAGAAGGTGTTGCTCTTTGTATCCTCATAATGTGCTATCATTTCCTCCGTAAAAATTGACCAAGTGACAATTTTTTTACGGGAGCAAAGCCATTGATACCATACAAATGTATTTTGTTCTAAATGTAAAGTTGCAATGCATACATTTTGTGTGTTTTGCACGTTATGGAGATCAAAATATTGCTCCATCTGTAGTATCCATGTTACAGGATCCTTTCCATCAAACTTCCTCATATCCATTTTTGGAATATGGTGGTTCTTCCCGCCAACATTAGAGTTTATGAAATCATGATTAACATTTATTTTGTTCTCATCATGAGTTTCCTCTACTATTTTTTCACCATTAGGAAACATTTCTTGTATCAACTTTTTCAAACCTTCCATGTCTGCTTTTAGATCATTCTTCATGTTTTCCATTTTCTCATCGATCTTAGCTTCCATGTCATCCATCTTAGATTCCATTCCAGCTTCCATGCCATCTATCTTAGATTCCATGCCATTATTCAAACCATCCATCTTAGATTCCACGCCTTTCTTCAAACCATCCATCTTAGTTTCCATGCATTTCTTCAAAACTTCCATGTCATTTTTTGTTGCTCTTTGCGAGAGCGAAATTTGTTGCACTTGCTCTTGTAATTTTGATATGTCATGTTGCCATTCTTCGTCTTCATGATTCATAGTAGAGCCTTCTAAAGGCTTAATGGGTGTTGAATTCTTTTTAGGGGCCATTTTAGAATCCAATACTGATATCTATTCTACAATATGCCCTTGGAATCAATTCAACTTGATTCTTCAAACAAGACTTATGCAATTTAGAAAAACAAATACACACCTTTTACTTGCTTTTGATATTTGATATTGACATTGAATTATCTCTATAATTACAGAGCTCTCAATATCTCAATTCAGCTCCGTAGTAGCCCTCTGAAGCTTCTTTCAAATACTACAGTCCGATCTAATTTGGATTCTTCAAGGCAAAGTTATGTCCAATTCCCACAACGACCCAATTTTGGACTAGTTCGGCAGAGCGAACTTTGTATGACTTGCCACATGTCACCCATCGTTCTCCTTTGGCTCTGAAATTTACAGCCTCAAAACGTGTTCAGTGTACTTACGACTACTTTTTATAGCATTCCAATCCGATGCTCGCAGAGAGAGCTACAAGAATATTTTCCCATGATCACCTCTTTGTAAAACTCCCTTTAAGCTTCACAAAGCCCTAACTTCCACAGATCATATCTCCCAAAATATTGTGAACCAATATCTAAAATTTTGCGATGATGTTCCTCAGGATTGCGGCCTCACACTATAAAAATTTTAGCTTCTGAAACATCGTAGAAAACATTTGTTATGAAAATACCATGATGACCTGTTTAGGTTAAATTTAGGAGCCTGCAAAATGACCTAACTTGCACAGATCATATCTCCGAAAATATTATGAACCAATCTATGAAAGTTTGTGAAGATGTTCCTCAAGATTTTGGCTTCCCACTCTAAAAATTTTAGATTCTGACCCTTCGTAGAAAAAGAGTTATAGCAAAAATGCCACGATGACCTGTTTGGAGCAGCGAAATCCTAGAATCTCAAAGCTCTGATACCAAATGTTCTAAAACCAGCTCCAAAAGAGAAGAAAAGAGATATCAACGCCTTAGAAATAAGCCACTTCGAGGGGGTAACCTCCATTAAATTACATAAATGAACAATTCTTGGATGATTCAAATTACAAAACCTTCTTTCTATATATAGGAGTCCATGGGGCCACAATGTAATCCTAGCTGACCTAACAATAATAATTTAAGGGCACAATAATAATAATATGGGGGTTACAAGGGTACAATAATAACAATAAGGGGGTTCCACTGTCAAACAATAAGGGACTATAATAGTAATATAGGAACCTTAACAGGTTAGGCTTCAAGCCTGGTATCTTATAAAAGGAAGAGGATGTCAGCCATATTCATTATGTATTGGTATATGATATTTTTGAATATATGGTATGTTTAGACATATATATTTCTTTGGCTATTTAGCTAAGATTGCAAGTGATGTTTAGCACTGGGTGTTTCTGATAGGGAATCCCTCCTCTTCCATTGAGAAGCTCTTGAAGGAGTCTTGTACTTCACTTCCACTATCAAGAATTTGGCCAAAGCTTCATCTTACATCTACAACGTAGACCATGTTGAGGGTTGAGTTGTTTTGCAGGTTGTAGCAGTGGAGACCATCTTTGGGTCACTTCAGTAATTATTTTTAGTGGAGAAGGGTTTCTTTCCATTGGGAGGATAGTAAGGAAGGCCCTGGTGCATATTTTCATATCTTGGCATTAGGCCACTTATTTATTTTCCCCTACAGCGCAGTTTCTTTCCAAATCTGTGTCATTTTGAGGGAGGAGTTGGAGGGTGGTTTCAGCACACCATTTGGAGAGAAGGTTTTCTAGTGAAGAGGATATTCCCTTAATCTAGGAGATATATTGGAGGAGGATCCAACGTTGGGAAAAATACTGAGAGGGGGTGAATCAGTATTTAGATCTAACTGATAAACTTTTTACTTTTCTTTTCTCAAAACCCATACGCTACTTTATAGAACAAAACTAGCGTATATATGCGGATATCCTTAAGGAAACTCGCGTATGCTCAGAGCTCTTATTATGTATTTGATTCTTAAATCATTGCATCATTTATTCATCAGATGTTAAGGAGTAAGCATGTGCAGTAAAAACAGAATAAACCATCACACATAAGCAACACACATGAACACCAGGATTTAAGGTGGAAATCCAAGTTGGGAGAAAACCACTGCTGCCGTCGTCTCAGTCTTCAATATTTATTATAAATAAAACATCTTACAACCATGTACTGGCGCAGACTCATACCAGCACGTAGGCACCCACCTACAGAAGGCTACAACCTTCTCTCGTTTACCAGCCTCTCCTGGAAGGGAGCTACAACCCCCTGCTCTCGTTTACCAGCCTCTCCTGGAAGGGAGCTACTACCCCCTGATATTAGCACCAGCCTCTACTGGCAGAAAGCTTCTACTTTCATACTGAAGGCTTCAACCCTCAGATCCAATGCAGACCACATTTCATCAATTTTCATACTGGATCAAACAGCTTCAACACAACCCTTCACTTATCAACAAACATACTTTGCCCAATACTTCAAACAGAATAGTGAGACCACTGTAACCAGAATATCAGAGATAACCCAGACTTCAGAATAGATATGCAGATGTAAACTCAACCCTGAACATTCATTGAATCAAATATCATATGCTACTTTTCTTTACTGAAGTCGCGTACATACACGCTTTCCTGCACACCAACCCGCATATACTTCTGTGTATTTTATTCTCCAGAAAACCCTATACGCGCCTTTCATTAATAGAGACCACGTATACACGCGCTTTTGCATATACCAATTAGCGTATAGATCTGTAAATGGAAAAATTTACAAAACAAATCAGATCTATAAACTTACCCAGATTTCTTCATTATCTTCAGCAGACTTTGCGCCAGATATTCAACATTTCTTATGCTGCAGATCATCCTAGAGATTCATCATCATCATAAGATCTAGAGATCTTGAACCATCCTCAGATCCATGGGTGCATCAAAGATTCAAATCTATCAATTAAGAACAGAGTTCATTCATGCAGATAATCCTTAGAGATATTTATTCATCAACAACCCTTACTCATGCACACCCTTTCACAATGATCTTCTTCTCCTTATATAGATTTAGCCTTTATCAATACCATGAGTCAAAACCACACAAATTCTGATGGTATTCCTGGACGAGATCAAATAGATAATCCAGCGCTCAATACAGTGGGCCAATACCATGGTAATGCCCCTAGGTATCATAGTTTTTAGAGCGCAAAAGGCATACGCGACTTTGAGCGTGCGTATCCGCGTGTATACACAACTTCGCCTCATAAAAACTACGTATATGCTAACCCTGAATGTATACGTGGGTTCCCTTCACAAAAGTAGAGTATATATGCGGGTTGCCTTCACAAAAGTAGTGTATACATTGTGACATATTATATTTATCATTTTTCTGGCACTTACTGGAATTGTTTTCTCTGTCACATCTGAACTGATCTGTAGATACATAATTCTTACATATTTAGCACATAGGTTGCTTATCATAGGTGACTCATCAAGTAGGTTTCCATCAAGACCAACTTCATCAAGTAGGTTGCCATCAAGGAAAACACATTGCATCATATTGCCAACAATCTCCCCCTTTGGACTTGATGGCAACCATGATGGTGTTTGATCACCACAACAGATAGATACATTGAATATAACCATTATGCAACCACCATGATACTCTCCCCCTATTCAAACACCATAAACACCATGATACTCTCCCCCTTTAACATCAAGGGAAAAGGACGGATCAAAACCAAAATAAGGTTTTTCTTCTCATGTAGAAAGAAGAGCTCTGTAGATCTAATGTGCACTGAAGCTACCATGCTCCCCCTGAGTTCATGCTGAATCTTCAAACATATTTTTCAATGAAGTACATGACTCTATGACCTTTCCTATCACCAAGGACTCATACTTACATTAATGATCCAACCAAGTGGATTTACATATGTGACTCGGGTACCCAACCAAGTGGGTTTACATATTTTGACTCAACTACCCTACCAAGTGGGTTTACAAATTTGACCAAGTCCTTACATGATTGAATATTACAATTTTACATCATAGGTCTCAACATGACCTTTTCATCACATGACAAATATGACCTTTTGTTACAAATACCAAAGAGACCTCAAGAGAGAGATCATATTTCAAAACCATCATAATGCCAACAATGCATCCTTTCTACATGACCAATGCTCCCACTTAGCTTGTGCATCCTGAATACTTTCAACAGCAAATCATCAAGGCATCTTCACCCAATATCAGAGAATGAAACATAAATATAAGAGCTGAAACATCACCAGAGATACCCAACAGCACCATAGTTGTGCTGAAGAATGCTGACCCAAAGAAAAATTGTCAGCAACCACCCATACGCGGTTTTATCTGTATAAACTCGCGTATATACGTGACTGTCTTTCATGAAATCTGCGTATCCAATCTGATCTTCTGCATGGCAGAAACTACTCCCAGCTTCTGTCTAAGATATTTGAACGCTTCCCTGGGCAGAGGTTTGGTAAATATATCAGCAACTTTTTCTTTGGAGGGAACATACTCCAACTTCACCTTTTGTTCAAGCACTTGTTCACGTAAGAAGTGATACTTGATGGGAATGTTCTTGGTCTTGGAATGCATAACAGGATTATTTGAGATACTAATGGCACTTGTATTATCACACATAATGGAGATAGGAGGTGAACATTTGATTTGAAAGTCTTGTAAGGTTTGCATCATCCAAAGAAGTTGAGTGCAACATGATGCGGCAGCCACATATTCTGCTTCTGCTGTAGATAAGGCAATAGAGTTTTGCTTCTTGCTGAACCAGGATACTAACCGGGGCCCCATATAGAATGCACCACCACTAGTGATTTTCCGATCATCAACATTTCCAGCCCAATCTGCATCAGTGTAAGCATGAAGAGTAAGATCGGCATTCTTTGGATACCATAGTCCAAAGTCTTGAGTTCCTTGTAGATATTTGAATATTCTTTTGACAGCCTGAAGGTGAGACTCTTTTGGATTAGCTTGGAATCGTCCAACAATCCCAACTGCATGCATAATGTCTGGTATAGTCCCAGTGAGATAAAGTAGACTTCCTATCATAGATCTGTAATCTGGTTGATTCACCGTGGGAGAATCATCATGAGAACTGAGATTACATCTGGTTATCATTGGTGTACTTACAGGTTTGCACTCTTCCATGCCATACTTCTTCAAAATTTGCTTAAGGTATTTTTCTTTTGATAAGAATATGCCATCTGTAGTTTGATGCACTTGCAAGCCAAGAAAGAATGTTAGTTCCCCAAGTAAAGACATTTCAAATTCTTGTTGCATAGCAGAAGCAAATTTCTGACTCATAGATTCTTCATTGCTTCCAAAAATGATATCATCAACATATACAACCACAATCAATAGTTTATCATTTTCAGTTTTTGTGTATAAATTGCTATCAGCAGACCCCTTTGAAAATCCTTGTTGATGAAGATATTTTTCAAGATGATAATACCATGCCCTTGGAGCTTGTTTGAGACCATATAAAGCCTTTTTAAGTCTGCAAACAAGTTTTTCATCATTTCCCAAAATGGATCCTTCTGGTAGTTCTATATAAAATTCTTCTTCTATATCACCATTGAGAAACACAGATTTAACATCCATTTGATAAAATTTGATTTGTTGGAAGCTTGAAAAAGCAAGAAACATTCTTATGGCTTCAAGTCTAGCTACAAGAGCAAAAGTTTCTTCAAAGTCTATACCTTCTTGTTGAGCATACCCCTTGCAGACAATTCTAGCTTATTTCTTATAACCTCCCCATTCTCATTTAACTTGTTTTTGAATATCCATTTGGTTCCAATGACATTTTTGTCATGAGGTCTTGGTACTAATTCCCAAGTGTGATTCTTTTCGATTTTATCAATCTCTTCATTCATGGCTTGATTCCAACATTCATTTTTGCTAGCTTGATTGACATTGTGTGGTTCAATAGTGGATAGAAATTCCAGATAGCTAGAAGATCCCACAAGAGTCCTTCTTGTTTGTACACCTGATCCCTTATCTCCCAAAATTTGAGATTCTGGATGATTCTTTTGAACATATCTGGATGGAGATTTTTCAGATAACTCATCTTCAGGTTCTTCATTGGGTTCACTGTCTATATCATTGCTATTTGATGTAGGAGGATATATTCACCATCGTCTTCATTTGTTGTTTGTTTTTCTTCTTTTGGGGCTGTAGGAGACTCATCAATAACAACATCAATACATTCAACAATCTTCCAAAGTCTTTTATTGTAACATTTATATGCTCTACTCCTAGAGGAGTAGCCAAGAAGTATTCCTTCATCTGCTCTGGATTCAAACTTGCCAAGTTTTTCATCATTATTTTTGATAAAACATCTGCTTCCAAAAAATCTAAAATGCTTCACAGTGGGAGGATTACCATACCAGAGTTCATATGGATTTTTATCACTATTTACTCGAACATGTGCCTTGTTAAGAATATTTACCATTGTATGTGCTGCTTCTCCCCAAAAAGTGTCAAGTGTTCCGGAGTCATCAAGCATAGCTCTAGCCATTTGTTGAACTGTTCTATTCATTCTTTCTGCTACGCCATTTTGTTGTGGAGTGCCAGCTACAGAAAATTGTCTTTTTATGCCATGTTGTTCACAAAATTCAAGGAATTCATTTGATGTATATTCTCCTCCTCGATCAGATCTAAGACACTTGATTTTCAGATATAATTCATTTTCAACTAGTGCTTTGAAGGTCTGAAATTTATCAAATGCTTCATCTTTGTGTTTAAGCAGCCCAATCCAACACATTCTAGAGAAATCATCAATAAATAAGATATAGTATTGTTCACCACGTGCTGACTTTTTCCTCACAGGTCCACATATGTCAGTATGAATAAGTTCAAGAGGCTTACTTGATGATCCTTCCTTGGCATTAAACTGTACTCTGGTTTTCTTACCAAATTGGCAAGATTTGCATATGATATTTTCGGGTGGAGTAATATTGGGAAGATCACGGACAACTTTAAGTATGCTTGATTTGTTGATCTGAGAGAAGCTTAGATGCCCCAACCTTCTATGCCATAGCCAGTTTTCTAAAGATTTTCAAGTAACATTGTTCTTTATAGTTCTTCAATACATACAGGTTGCTTGGAGTTCTTTTTCCTTTTATAATTGTTTTACCTGTATCAATATCACGTACCACACATTCTTTTGAACTAAGGATAACTTCAGTTCCTTGATCACACATTTGACTTACACTTAACAGGTTATGCATTAATCCATCCACATACATGACATCATTAGCTTTCACCTTTTCTTTTAGAAACACAGACCCTTTTCCCTTAATTACCGCAGGAGTGTCATTTCCAAATGTAACCTTCTTTTCCTTTTCTAGAGCATTATATGTAAGAAGTTTGTTTTTGTCACCTGTCATGTGTCTTGAGCATCCGCTATCAATGTACCATTGATTTTCTTCACCTTCTGCAAATAACGCTATTCCACAATTTTCAACCTGCAATTCCTTCTTTTTCCATACTTTGGAGCTTGAAGGAACATGCTCTTTTGGCTGAACTTTGCTCCTGCATTCAGATTCTTCATGGCCAAAGTTATTGCAATAAGCACATTCAACTTCATTTAGAAGAGGAGAAAAGTTGTTATAGGTATTCTTCTTTGTTTCAATATCAATCCTTTCTTTCTTGCTTCTCTTGTCATGATGGTTTTATATGCAACACATTGAACAACTTTATGACCAAAATTGTGACACGAGAAACATTGTCCATTGAAAAAGAAATTTCTGTGATCATGAAATCTTCTACTTGAATTTACTTGTTTATTGTTGTTTCTTTGAAAGACATTCCTATTGGTGTTCTTTGAATTGAGATGATCATGATTTACCTGTAATGATTCTTTATTCCCTTGCCGAGTGGCAGAATGTTGTAAACCAGCTGTAGCTGCTTTTAGATAATTTGGTGCTGAAGCCTGAGAAGATTCTCCGGTATATCCAAGACCTGTCTTTATAAGAGGAGAACGTTGTACCTTGATAATCTCATCTAGGGTTTCAGATCCTTTAGAAAATCTAAGATTCAGAGTCTTTACTTTCTCAAATTATTTTCTTAGACTTACCACTTCACATTCTAATTTCTCATTGTGTTTCTTCGCTTCTTCAAACTGCTTTTCCAGAGTTTCTATGGTTATTTTCCTTTCTTCTAAGAGTATTTTACTTTCTTCTAAGCGTATTTTGAGTTGATTGTTTTCTTCAAGAAAATAATTTTCCTCTAGAGCATCCACAAAAGTATCCTTTTCTTCTCTAGATTCAAATGTCATGAGAAGTCTAAGATCTTGTTCACATTCTTCCTCACTATCAGATATCCCATAACTGTCTTCATGAGTATAGTAACTTTTTCTAGTGTTAAACTGATTCTTATTCCTTCTTGCTACTTCCTTCCCTTTTGCAGGTGTTTCTTTATGAGGACACTTAGCAGCATAATGACCAACTCTTCCACACTCAAAACATTTGAAAGGAAGCTTACCTCTGAACCGTCCTGTGCCAAGTTGGAGTTTCTTTACAAAATTTACCTCATCTTCTTCTGAGATATATCTTGATCCTTCTGCTTCTTGTACTTCTTTCCCTTTTGTAGAAGCTCTGAAGAAAGCCTCTTTGAATTCAGATGTTCCTCCTCTTCTCATTTCATATGCAGTTAGTATGCCATGAAGTTGCACCACAGTAAGATTTTGAAGATCCTGTTTTTCTTCAAGAGCAGAAACTTTTGACTCAAATTTTGTCGTTAGCGATCTTAAAATTTTCTCAACCAAAGTAGATTCGGTTATTGTTTCTCCCAGATTTCTCATACAATTTACAACATCATCAAGATGTAAAAATAAACTAGCAATATTCTCATCACTATGCATCTTTAAATTTTCATATTCAATTCTGAGAGTTTGAAGTTTTGCACTATTTACCTTTGCATCACCTTCATAACTTAGAATTATTTTGTCCCATATCTCCTTTGTTGTATTCAGCTGCATAACTTTTACAAATTCTGATTCAGTTAGACTTCCCGTTAGAGCATTGACTGCTTTTGCATTTGTTTCATAATTATTCTTTTCAGTTGGATCTGTTGGTACAATAGCTGGATATTGATATCCTCGTTCAACAATGGCCCATACATCTCCTCCCATAGATTGAAGACAAGATCTCATCCTTATTTTCCAGAATATTAAATTGCTTCCATTAAAGAGTGGAGGCTTGATAGATGTTGTTCCATCTTGATTGCTCATCTTGCTTGATCTTCCTTCTAGCGGCTAAGCTTTTTCAAAAGGACCTCCTTTGATACCAATTGTTGGGAAAAATACTGAGAGGGGGGGGTGAATCGTATTTAGAGCCATATCTGATAAAAATTTTATTTTTTCTCAAACCACATACCTAATTTATAACAAACTACTTATATATGCAATATATGCTGCATATCCTTAAGGAAGTTCCATTATCTCGAGATTTCTGATATAAGATTTGATTTCAACATTGAAGACTGAGCCTACTCAGATATATGCAGAAGCCAAACCATTCATGTTATGTAATACATAATTAAACTCAATTTAGGATTTATGTAACCTGTTTGAGAAATCAATCACTGTCATCATCTGTCAATATTATTATAGAAAATAAACCATGGACTGATGATCTCAGCCAGCACACACCACCTGCTGTAAGTATTAGCAACCTTCATTTACTGTCTCTGGATGTATAAGCAACCCCATGCTCAAGCACGTCCCTCCTGGAAGGGAGCTACTACCCCCTGATATTAGCACTAGCCTCTATTGGAAGAAAGATTCTACTTTCATACTTAAGGCTTCAACCCTCAGATCCACTGCAGACCATATTTCATCAATTTTCATACTGGATCAAACATCTTCAACACAACCCTTCACTTATCAACAAACATACTTTTCCCAATACTATTTCAAATAGAACAAATGAGACCACCAGAACTGTAATATCGTAGATAACCCGTACTTCAAAATGGATATGCATAAACTCAACCCCGAACATTCATTGAATCAAATATCACACGCCATTTCTTTCATCAAGCCGCGTACATACGCGTCTTTACACACCAACCCAATGATAATCTGCAGTATTTATTCTTGTGAAACTCCATACGCGCTTCATTGACAGAGATCACAGATACACGCGGGCGCATAGACGAACTAGCGTATAGATCTATAAATGGAAAACATTACAAAACAAATCAGATCTATAAACTTACCCAGATTTCTTCATTATCTTCAGCAGACTTTGCGCCAGATCTTGACCATTCTTCTGCTGCAGATCATCCTAGAGATTTATCATCATCATAAGATCTAGAGATCTTGAACCATCCTCAGTTCCATGGGTGCATCAAATATTCATATCTATCAATTAAGAACAGAGTTCATTCATGCAGATAATGCTTAGAGATATTTATTCATCAACAACCCTTACTCATGCACACCCTTGGACAATGATCTTCTTCTCCTTATATAGATTTAGCCTTTATCAATACCATGAGTCAAAACCACACAACTTCCAATGGTATTCTTGGATGGGATCAAATAGATAATCTAGTGCTCAATACAATGGGCCAATACCATGGTAATGCCCCTAAGTATCATAGTTTTTAGAGAGCAAAAGGCATACGGGACTTTGAGCGTGCGTATCCGCGTGTATACGCAACTTCTCCTCATAAAAGCTGCGTATATGCTAACCCTGAATGTATACGCGGGTTCCCTTCACAAAAGTAGAATATATACGTGGGTTTCCTTAACAAAAGTAGCATATACATTGTGACATATTATATTTATCATTTTTCTGGCACTTACTGGAATTGTTTTCTCTGTCACATCTAAACTGATCTGTAGATACATCATTCTTACATCTTTAGCACAGGTTTTTTATCATAGGGGACTCATCAAGTAGGTTTCCATCAAGGAAACACATTACATCATATTGTTAAATAATCTAGACTAACTCAATATTTTGTTATAAATAGAAGGGTTCATTTGTCACCTTTTGTTGCCTAAAGATCACTCTGGATCTCAACTCTTGGTCTGGCTATTGATCCATTATCATAGCCATTTTTCCCGCTGAACTGGTTTTCTACACCATCAAGAGAGAGGAATTTCTAAATATGAAGTGTTGAGGACTTACAAGAACCCATCCCATTGAGGAGAACAGGGAACACCCTCTTGTGTTTTCCTCCTAGGTGCCATTAATAAAAATTTCATTGGATATATTCTTGTCTTGTCTATTGGATCTATGGAGTAAATCTTATTTGTCTAATATTTAATGTTTTCTGATGCATAGATCTAGATTTTTTCAGCAATTTTCTTTATCATATAACTACATATCTGAAGATATTAGCACTCATTTCTGCTGTTAGGGTTGTTTGTTATGCACAGCTAAAGTGGTATTTTTTCGTACACCTCGAATCAAGATTCATAATAGACTCCACACGGGCTTACAATTACGACCACAGTCATTTTTCTGATCCTTTCATATCCAGCTGCTTCAAACCCTAGGATTTCTCTTCAGCCCCTTGTTTTTTCTTTTCTTGATGTTTTTTTTAACACATAAAACCCTAAAACGATAAAAATTCTGACTTCCATGTGTTTTCGGACCTATTGCGCAGGTGACAGAAATCAGCCACAACTGAGACAGAAAACTCTTCTGAAATCTACCGCCGAGAGTGCTAGAAGTGCAGGTCACACTTTTCAGCCCAAAACCTATGACCTGGACCTCCAGGGTGCACTTTATTGCCCAAAAAGCGCGACCTCTACTGGAAACAGGTCAGAAACTACGACCTGAACTTTTTGTAGGGATTTTTCTGAAAGTTTTCTGGGTTTGTCTGAGCCTCTGTTCAGGGTTTTATGACCATCGTCTCCACACATTTTAGAACTATACTTGTTCTTTTTTACTCAACTAAGTGGGAACCTAACCCCCTAGGGCTTCACTACCCTCCACTTTTTGTGGAAGAGTTTTTGCTGTTGCAGATTGTCTGAAATTTCAGAGTCTTCAGCCATTTTTTCAGATCTGATACCTCACCTTCAGATATGTTTCAAATTGGTTTTTTATCCATCTAAATCTCCTCATTTATCTTCGTTTTGGTTTTCCTTTATGGTGCGCTCCGCTTCCCTCCTAGAGATAGCCTTTCGCCACCTCTTTTACAGCAATTTTCCTCTGATTTTTTGATGCTTTCTGCACCACTTTCCAATAGATTTTGTCGTTTAGATCTCTATCCCTATTGACCCCAGATCTATTAGCATTTTTTAGAGTTTTTTGATTAGTTTCTTACCCACCTATAGACTATTTTTCGAGAGACCCACCACTTTGGGTTTAGATTGGTGCATTATCAACAGTTTATTTTCTATTTTGCAGGCCTATATACTGACATTTGTAGGTTTATTTGTAGCTATACAACACACTTTTTCTTTTTCTCTACAAATGTCTAGGTTTAAAAATTAAAAATTTACACACTTTTACACACACACCCTAAGCGAAAAAGGGCTTGGTTAACACCGCCAAGCAAAGGCTCTAAAACATTGAAATCAATTGATCCTGCACCTTTCTGCCCTTGTTTCGACATTATAATCGGTTGATTTTGCACCTCCCTGCCCTTGTCGGTCTCTTTTTCCTTTGTGCCGTGTGTGTGTCATCATTGCTCAACCTCCCATGGGCTCTGATTTTCCTCAGGGGGGGCCAACACCTCTTGCATATCTTCCCCTCCTGGTAGCACGTATTCAGGGTACAGCATGCCTCCTCTCTTTGCCCAACCTCTTGTTTACCACACTGTTACCCAACCTCTTTCATCTGGTACCCTCGATGACCAGATTCTCATGATGAAATCCAATAAACCTTCAACCTTAGACATCAATCTCCAGACTTAGTCCCGTTAGTACAACAAGCCTCCCGCTACGTCCATCTCCGAGCTACCTTCTTTGGTCTCTACAGAGCCTCTTTCGACACCCAAGGGTCCCTTTGAATCCCTCAGCCTAGGGTGGAGGTTCATACCAAGATCCCTAAGGGACTACTACGTCGAAATGTTGCTTCTAGCAAAGCCACCCATTCGTATAGCATAGTCGATGATTTGGCACAATCCCCTGCTACCATTTCAACGCTGGAACTCCTCCAGTCATGCCCTTCACAACGAAAAGCTCTTCTGTCTGCCATGGGTGTTGTAGATCCTTCCAATGATCGATTGAATTTATTTGATGTTGACCGGTCCGAGCATCCTCCTCTCCCTGCTTCCGTCACTTTCCAAATCCCAGTCAAGATCCAGAATGCCAACATTTCTCGGTGCATTATTGATGAGGGGGCATCCACCTGCATGATGTTTGCTTCAGTTTGGAAACAACTCGGATCTCCTGAGTTGGCTCCTTCCACGATCACTCTCCGAGAGTGGGATGGCCATGCCTCCAAGCCCATTGGCTTATTTCGCAATTGTCATATCACTCTTGCGGGCAAGACGGTTTGTGTTGACGTAGAAGTCATAGATGCCCCCTTAGATTGCAACATTCTATTGGGTCGTAGCAACACTTATGTGATGTCTACTGTCCCTTATGAAGTCCACCATAAGATGTCCTTCCCCCATAATGGAAAGATAGTCACCATCGACCAGTTGACCTATTATGAACCGAAGTCTCAGACCTCCCCTGAGTCCACTATTTCTTCGGTGGCCAATAAGAAAACCGTCGACCCTTTGACCAGTGTCTCACCCAGCGTCTATAAGGAATCCTCCTTGCTTGGTACATTCCCTAGTCTTCCTCCTCCCATCTTTGATCCCATCTCATCGAATGTTTGCATGATGCAATCATCTCGGGCTTCTCTCAAGAGGCCCGCCTCGGCTAGGCAACAACCCCCTCGCCCTCTGCAGTCATCTCCTAGCCCTTCGATGCAGCCTTTTGGACCTCCTCCTCCTAGCCCTTCAGCTGGTGCTCATGAGCCTATTTATCCTCCTAGGTCAGTTCCTCCAGGCCTTAACCATTTAGGAGCCATCCCTCCTAGCCATTACCCCTCCGAGTAGATACCATTCCTAGTCCCTCCACCAGGCATTTATATGGCATCTGTCATGGCCACCCTCTCTCTTCCTAACTTGACCATTGGGCTTCCATTTTGGTACCTTGATCCTCCAACTGCCACCGCGCCAGGTCAACCTAAACCTTATCTTGCTTTGACCCCAGTTCAACCGGTCCCCCTAACTTCTCCCGTTGTCACAGTGCCTCAGCCACCTCAATAGGATCCGCCTCCTGTTGCGACCACTTCGGGTAAGAAGAGAAAAGCTTGAAAAAAGGCCTGAAAGGAAAAAGCCGCCTCGACTGACCCTGCACCTCCTCTGCCTCCAAAGCCCTGCGCTTTGTGTGATGTCATCGTTCATGCCACCCATACTTGTCTCGAGTTGCCCCACATCAAGCCAATGGTTAATGTCGTGTTCCCTGAGTCTACGGTCCCTGAAACCTCTGCTTTTTCATCGACCGAAACCAAGAACACCAAGACTATTCACACCAAACACCCTTGTGCTTTGTGTGGTCTCCGTGGCCATTACTCTCATCATTGTCCCCACCTTACACATTACCGTTCCTCTTTGGAGGTAGTTCGGGAATACGAGATTGAGCAAAATCAATCCACTTCTCTCGTGCTTGCACAATATGCTGTAGGCCAGACTAAGGATTTACTCGCTCCTATTGACATTCCCCCCCTGATGTCAAAATGACAGAGCATGCGGCCACCATCCTCTACCTTTCATCATCCTTGAGACCCTAGACAAAAGCTCCCTCAGAATCTTCTCCTGTTGTTTCGATTGACCTCCTTTCAGTAAACACCCCAGGCTCAACATCAGTGGATCCTTTATCTGCTTATTCTTGCGTCATCCCCCGCGATGATGTGCATGTGAGTCTTTCTTCTCATGATGATGAGTCAGGTAGCCTCGCCGTGTCATGTGGTCTCCCTTCTTCCTATCCTTCCACCTCCTATTTTGACGACGACATCATGGAACCTATGTGCACCCCTGACTTCATCTTTCTTGCCCATAAACGGGATGCCATCATCCATACCTTTGGTGACTTATGCAGCCTAAACTCAAGCTACACCTCCAGTAGCTCCCACACTTCCCCTCACCAGCGGCATGTGGGAAGTAGATATCCTACCCAGATCACTCCCTTCCGCAGAGTGTATTCGATTTCTACTGTGCGCTTAGGTTGCCAGCATTTTTCTTTACCCTCCCATTTATTGTCTTCTGGCACCTTTCAGAGGGACCCCCCGTCAAAACCTTATATCAGTTTTGCCAATGGTGCAAGTCGCTACTCCCGGAATTTAGCCTTGGCAGGTTGGGCCATTTTTACCCCTTTGCAGGTGCTTGTTATTTCAAACGGTGTATGCATTGGTACTGCTACCAATAATCAGGCAGAATATGATGATGTACGAGGTTTATTAGCTGATGCCTTTTCACATCGCATCCTCCACCTTCATGTTTGTTTAGATTCCCTGCTTCTTTTCATGCAATTGAATGGTGTATATCATGTGCATAATCCTATCCTTTTCAGAAGATATTTACGAGTGAAGCTTTTGATGCGTGAATTTGAAATCATTACTTTCAGTCATGTACCTAGAGCACAAAATCACTATGTAGATAGCATTGCAAACCATATTTTGGATTGGAATTTAACACAGAAATTTAACACAAGACAATAACATAAAATATCAAAACGATGCATATCCATAGTATGTGTCGTATAAAATGTTTTAGAGTTCATTAACTCTGATACATATGACATGCCCATAGCATGTTACAAAAACTAAAAACTGGGGCCACCACCTGCCCCTACACACTAATCACTATCTAGAGGATCCTGATCCAATGGCTCTGCCCCTGCCGCATGACCCCTCGCCATTCCGAGGGTAAACCAATACATGGCTCTATGTACTAGTCATATAAGTCCTGCCAACCGCATTCTGAAACACCGGTCAGAAGCCTCTCACATCTATGATGGATATCCTCCAGAAGGGTTGTTGCATCCTCATTGTGCTATGCCCTTGATCCACTAGATCCTGCGGCCCCTAATACTGTAGGTCGTCCCATGTACCCGGCCGGTTTTACCGGTGCTGTATATGCATACCAAAATTAAAAGAATCAGTACCACATATAATATTCTAGAAAATTTACATGCACATAAAATATTAGCAATTTTTCACTCACCATCGGGTCCCCATATACGACCAGGCGGTAGTGGCAGATCCGGGTCCCCACAATAACTCATCCCACTATAGGGATGGTTGTCTATATACAGCGGAATTTGATCCCAATGAAAAAAGAAATCAAGACAGAACACCCGTCCAACTATCCACCTCCTCCTCTGCACAGTAGTCGCCCCCACCGGTGCATCCTAGGCTCTCTCAGGCCTCCATCTGGGAGCTGTATGTGAGGTTGAAGTGTCGGGATCTTCTCAAAGAAGAAAGAGCACAAAACTGTACCATATGCACAGTCATGGTTCACTTGCTGCTTACATAGTGACAACTGTCGTTTCAATGATGACAACATCATATGGGCCCACTTATAGTAGGTCCCACTCAAAACACTCTCCACAAGCATCATTTAACCCCCCGTGATGTGATGGAGTGCCTGGTTTCCCAAGATCCGCAACACCGCTGCGGCCACAGCACGGGTCTCTAACCTCTTTAAATCCCTGATGGGTATCTGAGTCCCCTTGACTTGGAAACCTGACCGAAAATGGCGCTCTACAAACTCTATGATATTATGCCCACGCAGTAATACTGGCTGAATATTCCCTACCATCCCAAGTGGTGGGAGACCAGTCAGGAAATATATATCCTGGACCGTCAACTCGATCTGGTGCCCCTACACTATAAATACCTCATGGTCCGGGTCCCAATAGCTGACAATATAGGCCAATAAGGGCTCCCCAGATCTCATCAAAGGGTTCTCCACAATCTTCAGAACCCCAAACCTAGCCAAAGCACTGCGGACACCCTGATCCTCCCAGATCTCTGACCGTAATGCGCCCAGGTCTCTCTCTCTCCAGTTAATCCGTAACTCTGCCATATCTGCACGAAAACATCATATTTTTTAGTATACAAATAGGAAATATTGCTTATCATCACAAAATCCTAGTGCTCAGCCAAAAAACAGCACAGAAACACCCCTCCCTGCTAAGTCGCACTTTTCAGGCCCAAACTTGGGACAGGTCACACTTTTCTACCCAAAACCTGCTACCCAGGTCACACTTTTTGCCCCAAAAAGTGTGATATAGCCATGAGGAGGGGTAAGGGGCTGTTCCTGAGCCCTAGGGACCTAATCTGAACTTTTAATCCACTGAAAATAAATAGTAGGGTTAGGCCTCTTACCTGCAACTAATGGATCTCGATTCCAACGGTCAGTTTGTCCACTACGATTGCCACAATATTTAGGGCCTTCTCTCCTCTATACATTCACCACAGCTCCACATGAAAATGAATTAATTTGGAGGGAAAATGCCTTATTAAAAGAGAAACCCCTGTTTTTTCTTTCACCTGCTGCGATCCAACCATAGCTCCATTTACCAAACCGTCGCACTATTGGAAAGCTCTCATTGAGCCCTCAAATGGGTATCTATTAGTTTTTAGTGATTTGATTCTTCACCAGGACACATTTTTCCCATGAAGTGCCACTTCACCCCTCCTCAAAATCAAATTTCTTCACTTGCAACACTCGTACCAGGGGCACCATGTTACCTCCATACTTTTCCATGCTCGTGTTGACTTTCTTCATGAGTTACCATCTTGTACTCATGCCTTTATGGTCCCCATTGGACCTTTTTCTTGTGCGGAAGCACCATCGAGTCACCCTTGTTTAGAGCATCCAAGTTGAGTCATCATTTCTTTCATGGAGTCTATCCCAAGTCCCTTCGCACCCTGCTATAGTCCTCCATCTTTCATTGCTTGGTCCCTCTCTCGTGTCGCTCATTATGGCCTTCAGTCCCACTGTCCCCTATCCCCCATGATATCGTGTCAGTTGCTGCCAGGTCATCCATGTTGTTTATGATTTAACAAGTGAATTTGCTCGTGCGCTACTCATTTCCCCTCATTTCATCATCATCATTGGTATCAGTCTGTTAGTCACTCTACTATTTTCTTTCGTGCCTTAGTTGGGGATCCATTATTGCCTCACCTATAACAGACCTCCTTCTGTCGACATCGGCTCATTCATTCCAGAAGACAGGTCTAGAGGGTGGTTTACCTTGTTTCCAGCTTCCACTCTTGTTCGGGGCCTCAGATCAGGCAAAGGGACTCCTCATAGCCCTTTGAATTGTTTTTTTCTCAGCGCGAGCTCCTTTTCAGCATGATCGAGATCCATATATTTGATGGTCCAATGATGCAGCAGCTGACATCGGTGATTCCCGGGTGTGTGTGAGATGTCTCAGCCCTCATGAGGGGGTGGCCCTATAGGTAGCCCCCCACACACTCAGATGACCTCTTCATTACAGCCTTTGATGCAGCTCCATATATTGATGATGTCGGCCTCATCCGCTTGTAGCACCTTTTTGTTTGCATGTATCAGTTAGATTTTCAGAGCCCTTTCCTATT
Organism: Pinus albicaulis; assembly: GCA_034641835.2. Lineage (NCBI taxonomy): Eukaryota > Viridiplantae > Streptophyta > Pinopsida > Pinales > Pinaceae > Pinus > Pinus albicaulis. The sequence goes on from JAXQQM020059475.1 coordinate 36,126, forward strand.
TTCAGGGGCATCTAGGTTGTATTTATATCTCATGTACTCAGATATTATTGTACAAGTCCTGGCTGTTATCCCAGGCACAATATGTATGTGGGATTCATTATCGTGTTGTTTATCTGGCTCATGTTTATGCCATCATTATGTCGTATCGTGGTTTTTTGGACGCCTTATTGTTTGTAATATTGCCTCGGTGGGAATAGGTATGCCTCCCCCGCCACCTATAGCAGGTACTCACTTATCAAAAAGACTTGTCTCACATGCAAGTCACCTCCTTAGGGTCTAGTTCTTTCAGCACTTTGGTCTACCTTACAATCCTCTCTCTTTGACTCTCCCATGGTTGTCTAGTGATTGAGTTCTTACAACGTACTTCGGTCATACAATTAGCTCCTAACGCTTGCACGCTGGGGGGAAATTTGTTACACCATTTTTTGGTCATCTAATCCATTGTTATTAGATGGACCAAAGTACACCAAGTAAGACCAATTTTACCCCAAGTAAAATCTCATTCACTGTGAAAAATAACTTAGTAAACCACCTTTATTAAGTTTTTTATGGTCTAAATAGGAAACCCCATGGGGAAACATTAAATAAATCCATATTTATTTGATTTTTCCTCAAGGAATAATTAGTTAAACAACAATTTAATTGATATTCCTGGTTATATTTAACCCAAAACAAGGAAATTAATTATATAAATCATTATTTATCTTATTATTTTCTAAGAATAACTATTTAAACATTACTTAAATAATATTATTTGTTAAATATGACTACATCTCCCTTAAATAATTAAATAAATCATTATTTATTTGATTATTACTCAACCATATCCTTAAAATGATAAATAAATCATTTATTTATTTATTATTACGTAATCACATCCTTAAAATGATAAATAAATCATTTATTTATTTATTATTTACAAATAAAGGGATTTGACTCAAGTCAAATTCCTTTTCCCTCCAACAAATATAATAAAATATTCCATAAAATTTGGATCTTGATTTGGTTAATAATATTTTAATTATGCACCAATATCTAGACTAACTCAATATTTTGTTATAAATAGAAGGGTTTTCCCATTAATTTGTCACCTTTTGTTGCCTAAAGATCACTTTGGATCTCAACTCTTGGTCTGGCTATTGATCCATTATCATAGCCATATTTTTCCATTTTTGTTTGGGTTTTGTACACCATCAAGAGAGAGGAACTCTAAATCTGAAGTGCTGAGGACTTACAAGAACCCATCCCATTGAGGAGAACATGGAACACCCTCTTGTGTTTTCCTCCCAGGTGCCATTAATAAAAATTTCATTGGATATAATCTTGTCTTGTCTATTGGATCTATGGAGTAAATCTTATTTTTCTACTGTTTAATGTTTTCTGATGCATAGATCTAGATTTTTGCAGCATTTGTCTTGATTATCTAACTACAGATCTGAATAAAGCGCCAAGGGTTTAAAGGATAAATTTGGTGGAAAAAATAGTAAAGTGACTTATTTGGTAGTTTTTCCAAAAATAACAATCAAACAAAGTTAGAACTAAAGCTAAAATACCAGCTAAAACATGTAGAAGTTCTAGATTTCCAGAATGAGTAGATTTAATCAATGTAACTTGCAGAAAAAAGTGATTATGGTCTAATGAGTTAAATAGAACATTTAGAATACTTGGTTTAAGGATGAAAAATGAAAAATTAATGGCTTCATGCAAACATTCTATAGTAAGAAAAATAAATCTTAAAACTATAGAATCGTAGATTTGAGCAGAAAAAACTTAGAGATTGAGTTCAAAATAACAAAGAAGTATTTGAATACCTGAAAATGACATACATAAGATTTAGCTAAATAAAAATAAAGAAAATACAAATTTTATGCATGGAGGAAGACCTGAAGTTAACTAAATCTCCAATTCCAAAATATCATTCCAATTTTTTTTATAAGCATAATTCAAGGAACAAGTTGAAGAGTGATGAGGGGTTGGTGGTGAAACGTGATGCATAGTGCTGGTATGAATTAGAGGTGAATCAAATACGAATATTGGTTTCTGAGAGGTGGTTGAGGAGGTGAAATAATATATGTTGCAAATGTGTTTAGTAATGAGAAATTGTTGAAGGTGATTTTGATGGTAATTTTATTAGTAATCAGAGATTGTTGAAGGTGTTTGTAAGGTGGTTTTGGTGAGCAATTGTAGTGAGAAATTTTTTTTGTTTATGAGGTAAGTGGTCTATTGATCTAGTTTGAATATGGATGAAAAATAAATCAAGAGGGCCAACAAGTGGTAGCTTGTAGATCAGGGGTTTTAGCTCCTTCCAATAGGTGCTAGTAAATGTTTAGGGGCAAGAGTCTCTTTTAGTGAAGATTGATAAATGAGTAGGGGAAAGAGTTATTTTTAGTAGAGGTTGATAAAAAAGCAAGGGAAATAGTCCCTTTCAATGAATATTGATAAACGAGCAGGGATAGAATTTCCTTTCAGTAGTAGTTGATATTAAACCTACAAGTAGTAGCTTGTGGGACAATATTGTAATCAAGTTGAAGCTTGTAATAAAATGACTATTGGTATCTTATGTATATGTTTCTAATGTGATTGATGATAGTTATTTTATTTATTATATGATTGAGTTATGTTTTGATCCATAAATAATCTCTAAAGTGACTGGAAAGTATAATTTTTGAAGAATTATATAATTTGGTCACACCACCGATTCACCCCCCCCCCCCCCCCCTCAGTAGTGTCTTGGTTTCCATTATTTTTAAAACTTCTGATGTATAACTTGATGAAATATAATTAAAATTTTACCTCATTGTCTTAGTGGTGGTTATATGGATATCCCTATTAGGTATTTCCATCCCCCAATAGGAAGGGACATGTACCAAGAATTCATCAGTGTGTGTGAAAATGGTGGTAGAGAAGTGGGAAAAATCTCAAGGAAAGGTGCCATAGCCAAGTGAACAACTGATGGAGGTAGAAAATCTCAATTGTATAGATGTAAGGAGGAAAAAATCATGTAGGCATGAGCTACCCCTTTTCACAACTTGATTTTCCACTCGTATGGTACACATCTTACTTCTTCATGTTTTTCTTTGATTCTGGTTCATAACTCAAGAGCCCAAGCTTTCTTTTTGAGATTTTTCATTTAATACAACTTGAATATGATTCAACTCATTTCTCATTGTGGTTTAGGTAATATAAGAGTTCCTTTTAATATATGAATCAGGATGTGCTTGAGGAAATGGGTTATGGCTTATGAGTGGGGTAAATATCATGCTATACTTTTTCATACACACTAATTAAATGTCCCAACCATATTTTTTCATTATGTATTTCTTATTATTTTATATTTATTTTAGCTACATCAACCTCTAGGGAATTGTTTTCCAACACAAACTCAAGGACGAGGATGAAAGGGTGCCAATCTCCATAACCAATGACAATATTCCCATAGGATGGGAATGAATACAAGGAAATATGGAAATTAGTATGGAATATCATGGACATGCTACTTCAATTTAAACCTCCCTTGCAGTGTCCTTCCTAAAACCCCAATACCTCAAAGGAGGTCCCATTGGACTACATTCAAAGACTAACCTTTGAAGTGAAGTGAGGGAACATGAATACAATCAATATAGATCAATCATATAGTTTTCCCCTTGATACTTATTAATATTCCTAAAATATTAAGTGGAAGCACATAGGCCTATCAATGGATGACCCACATTCCTTCATGAAGGAATGTTGAATGGGAGAGAGAAATTTTATTAGAGAAATAAGTGGAGGATCCTAGCATCATGTTATGAAATAATCATATAGGATTTCTAATTGGATAGGTAAGGGGAAATTTTCTCCTACAGGTTACCCAATTTTTGGTGGGTAACATCTGGGTCCAACTCGAAGACATGTGCTTGGATGAGGAGTGCATGAGAAATCCAATGATTCCTAGGGATTTGTAGAGAAGTTACTTATACACTCACAAAAACTTGTTGATAGTAATTGAGTAGGGTGCTAATCATCACCACTGTGATATAGGATAATGATAACACTCAAAATACAATTTTATCTAAAAATATGAATGATATCTAACTACTATGCAAACATATTATCATGAACAAATCAAAGTTAGGATTCACATACAAGAACACATGAAACGCAATGAAATGTAATTTTCTTATCCTTAACTATTCTACCATGATTATGTGTGAGATAAGTATATTCATACAACCGATGAAGCCACAAAATTATTAGATCAATATCACACCTTTTACCCCTATGCTTGATCATGAGATAGAACAAGGAAATATTACCATCACTAAACATTATCCCATAATGCCTAAACATATAATGAAAGAAATAAAGGTGGTAGGTGGAAAAATAAATTAACCATGGCTCATCCTTTCTTAAAAAAACAAAGATGAAAAAGGAAAAGATAATTTTACCCATACCATTAGATCCTCTTTTTGTAATATCCCAAATTGGGAACATCTACACTATTGGGAATAATTTGAGTTATTACCAATATGGATCTTCAGCAAACCATGAGCATGGAAATGTAGAGAAGCTCATTATATGTCAAATAACATCATACCAGCAGATGGAAGAACCTCAGCAACAAGATGATCTATATTCTCCTTCTCGGGCGGGGAAATGCAGCAATATAGAGCATAAAATAGCTGTCATAAAATAACGCTATACAAGGGGGAAGTGGGACTCGGATCCCCTAGAAGACATGATATACAAATCACATGAATAATTTGAGGTGAAACAGATCACTCTAGCTCATATAAACAGATCTACCCGAATCTATGTAGCTCAAATAAGCCCAAACCCCTCAACCTAGCTCAGACAGCTATTACTGAAGCAAGGAATGCATTATTCTCATGAGGGTTTATGTGGAAAATAATGGTAGAAGACTGATATGGAGCTTGAATTAATCATAAAGCAAATAAATGGAGGTTTAACCTCTTATACAGCAGAAAAAAGACACCTGGCAAAGGTTTCCGGCAAAATGCATGAATAACAAGAAGCACTGCATAAAATAATGAAGTTACTACATCTGTCTATTATACATGGCTGAATATGACATGAGATAATAGAATAATACAATAAAATGGCTGTAGGCCCTCTTATTAGCACTCCTGAAGGTGAATGAGCACCTCCTCCTCAAAGACAAGCATAAAATCAAAGTGTGCAACCCTGCTGCTGCTGTCCCTGCATAAAAGACGCAGTTTTCTAAAGGTAAATGTGTTGTGGCTGAATGTGGATGAATGGCCCCAATCCAAATGCTGAAATTAAGCTCAAATATTTCCCTCTTGATCCCTTAAGCAAGTTGATCCAAAGAGAGGATGGAATTCCCGCACGGGAATTCTTTGAACTAAGCAATGCAGCAACTCTGGCTAAACAGCTGAAGCTTGAAAGTAGTCACAAGAAAAAAATAGATGAATACATGAATTAATTTCCTTTGATGCTATGCCTTCCTTTTAGATTTGGTGAGCCTCCTCACCCCAGACCCCACACAATTTTGAGGTGACTTCCTAGTGCAACTTCCTCTTTCAAAACTATGTTGCCCTAGCTAGCTTCCCTCCTCTTTGTAACAGCGTTGTTGACTTGGTCAACTGGAACTAATCCACCTACAATGCCTCTTTTCACACTAAGGGATCTTCAATCCGGTTATCATATGTGTGTCTAGGCTGATCCTTGTTCACATTGTGCTAGTTTACTTGAGTGTTTCTTCCTCCTCAAGAATGGATGTTGACTTAGTCAAACTTGACTATGTCTCCATCTACTTTGTCCTTGTTCACACTTGGAAGTGTAAAACCAGCTCCTAAAGTGATCTCCTTCCTTAATAAGGTGGAATTTATCCATATTTTATTATTCATGGGCTTCCTTACCCATTTATTCCTTTCCTAGGTGAAAGTAGCAAAATCTAATATTCAAAATTGCTGAGTGAAAATTTTGGAATATTATAGTCCTCCCCTCCCAAATGTTGCTTGTCCTCAAGCAACTGCAAGGATAGGACTGAAGAGAATCCTCTTCTCCCCTATAGCACTCTCATAAGATGAAGTCTCCCAAGGATCAAGGTGCTGCATCATCAATATATCTCCAAGTTTCTCCTCCCAAGTGTGAAAGCTATCTAAATAGTTGACATTATGTGACAGTGAAACATCTATGGAAGCAACAATGGGATGTTTGAAGGTCCTCTTGAAGCATGAGGGCCGATATAAATTGGGATTAATCATCCCCCTTTTAATCTCTCCTCCCCAAGCTATCAACCAAGCAAAGTGAGTCACCCTCCAAAATGGTAACTCATGCAAATCATTCTCCACCTGAAGCTTCGGCAAAGTAGGTGGGCTGAAATTATGGTTATGGTATACATAATAGCCTACCCCACGCTGCTTTCCTCTCCACTTAAGACAAGTGTAAAGTATTTTTTTATCTTGGGCTGCCATCATGTTTCCCTCAAATGGCAAGAAGGAAGCTAGACCTCCAAAGGTCCCTCTCGCAGCGATGTGCATCAAGCTGGCCCAAATCATCTCATACATGATGGAAAAGAAATTAATACCATATGGCATCCCATACATCTCATGGCCCTCCTCATTAAGAAAAAAATATGTTTTTGTAGAGGTCATGTCTCCTCCCATTCTCCCTTTAGATCATGCAATGCATAAAGTGTGGGGATGCTCCTCCCCCAAGAACACGTCCACTCTATGTGTTCCTCCTCCAATCATGCTCCTCATATAGGTAAGAATAATATCACCAAGTAGGATCATGATCAGCATCATAATGAGAGAAATACTGAAGGTTTTATGTGATGCTGGAAGGTACCAATAGTCTCTCAAGTGGTCACAGCGCATTCTTCCCCACTGCAGCTTCAGACAATAGCATGGCAAGTTGTTTCTTGATAGATGGCTAGTTGTGTAAGTCACCACATCTACCAAAAAGTAGTAAATGGATGAATGTATCAACTGAGCATACAAGAAGTAACCAAAAAATTGCCCCAAATCATACAATAGATGGTTTTCTCCATCATAGTAGCTGGCCAAAAATGGTCCATGGAGCCTAAAGAGAAATTTGCCCCTTTGTAGAGAAATGCACTGCAAGGAAATGGTAAGAGTATACAAATATAGTGTTGAACAATCAACAAGTGCAACAACAGAGTTCTTATCATGTGATGGAAGCAAGATAGTGACAAGATCCATAGATGAATCCTCCATAGTGGTATGGCATACCCATCTGAAGAGGAATGAACCACATGATCCATGAAGATCCTCCTTCCCATGCTTGGACATCCAATTCAAGGTGAACATACCACAGTAACCAATGAGTCCATCCACCACTCTTTCAATCTCACCTCCTCTATGCCCCCCAAGTGCATCAAATATGAAGTGATCCTGGGAACACCTCATCAACAAGCTCATGCTCCAAAGTGACAGCGCTACTGGCCTATGCAAATAGGCTCCTGCCAACTCATAAATCCAATCTCTGACATGTTCAATGTCAAAGACTCCTCTCATAATGTT